>OZ019971.1:22670036-22765036 GCA_963970395.1 Ephialtes manifestator
CGACGTGCTGGACTCAGGTATACAAGGATATAAACAGGCCTGCTCAACGTGTGGTTTGCCGGACGTCAAACGAAGTTCCAGAGCCACGAGTAAAATCAATTCCAGCACCAGTCCAGACCGAGAATCGCGAAATTTCAACAGCAACATGTGACGTCAAAATCTGTATGAATAGACACCTTAAAGGCTCTGAGGCACCTAAAAGTGCTGAAAATCGTATGGTGCTATAGAGTGTAAAATATGACGTATGTATTCATGAAAAAATACCACTGAGTAAGCACAAAAAGTGAAACATTTTTGTAAATAAAATTTTTTTCGTAGAAAAGTTCTTTGGTCAATTTTTTTTCTATTTTGCACTTGTCAAGGAGAATTGAATCTTGCTAAATTAGTTTGGTCCAGTGATGCAACCTGAATACCGAAAACGTAGAAAAATAGAAATAGTATATTCTACAACAACCGGTGCGATGGTGTAGTGGTCAGTGTACTGGCCTCTAGTCCAGAGCATTGGTAGGTCGCGGGTTCGATTCCCGGTGCCGTCGATTTTCGTCGAAAATATAAATACGGGCGCGATGAAGCTCCAGATGTATACATGAGACCCACACAGGTATTTCTACCTGTGGCGGTCACATGTATACAGCTGTAGTCCGTGTTTACGTTCTCGACGAAATGTGACGTAGCTCCGGTGCCGTGAGGCGAACTCGAGACCGTCTATATCGGCATAGGTTTTCCGCAGTTTCCCTATGCCCATGGCAGAAATGCTATGGCGAATGCGATATAGAGGGGGAAGTCGGATGCGGCCGCAGGGGGGCCTGGTTACTGATCCGGACCAGACCCTCAGGGGGGACTGGCTACTGACCCGGGCCGACTCCGCAATAGGCGACATGCCTCCAGGCGAGGGGAAATGCAAATAAAAAAAAAATAAAAAAAGTATATTCTACAACAAGGGTCGAAAATTTACGGTTGCTACTTTTTTTGTTCTTTGCATTACCGATCACTTTGGTCTAGTAGTTACCGTGCTCGCCTCTAAAGCAAAGGATCGGGAGGTCTTGGGTTCGTTTCCCAGTGCCATCGTCTCGCTGGCGGAAAGATATTTCGATGTGACGTGTGACTCCGGGCGTGTATATCAACAAACGATATACTATGTCTGTAATCGAATATTTACTGCCAGTGATTGACACGATGTAGCTTCGATACCGTAAACCGAGCCTAGAAGATCGGCTGTTACCGACACCAAAAGACGGTTACCGAGTATCAATAAAGTGGTTCGGAATCCATTACAGGACCTACAGATTTTTATCTGTAGGTCCTGTCGCTAATAACCCTGGCACTTGATGCGACGTTAAAAAATCGGAAAGAAAAATAATGAATTAAAACGTAAAAATTGAAAAAGTGAATTTATCAAAACTTTCATTTTCACTATTTTTTAAGTCATTAAAGTGTCGAACATTGCAAAAGATTTTGTTTCAACAGGAAAGGGTCATCACCATTAAACGGTTAATGGGCATTGATTTTTAAAGACCATATCCAATTCCATGCGTGCAGTTGTAATTCTTGTAATAATACCGTGAATCCTCGTATTTCATACGCTGCTCTATTTTTATCAGAGTGTTAAGTTACCGGGGGTGTTAACCCGTCTCGCATGATTAAAGCGGACGGAAAAACTTTACGAACTTAGGTCACTATCTCGTCGATGAAATTCCAGATTGCCTAGGGTGTGATTAACAATCGAAGCTTACGTGTCCGGGCCACTTGTCGGACGCAATTATCCGCGAAGCCCTTACTTTGTAACTACCTTATGCACTATACCCATGTTTCTCGGGCAATTATGTTGGGCCGATCGTTCGCACGCTTACGTAAGCCTGAAAGATACAGAGGGAGCTTTTGTATGCACTTCTATTCAGTTCAGCAAAATCACAGTCATCGCAATTTTCAAAGACACGCGTTATATTTGAATTTTGTATTTGTGCGATAATTAAATATGAAATTATTTCCGTCGTTTTCATAGCACTTATATTGCAGCAATTCAGCTGATTCACTCGAAGGAAATTAAATCTAAGTGTGTTACGAAATGTGATGTTCTCTAGATCTTCTGTTGTAGTCACTTTTAGCACACTTAAAGTGGTTTTGTAAAACTAATATGTACAATCCCAACAAAAAGTTTGATCTCATCAGAATCTTAGTATTTAATTTTATAGATAATGCATTATTTTATTTATGTAATTTTCAAGGAATAATAATGCCGAAAAGATATTAATAATAAATACAACGTTTCTTTTAATCTGCCGGTGTACTTTTTCTACAATAATTAAGATAAATAGCACAGCGCTTTACGATTGCTGTACCTATAACAATACGTGTACCCGTCTAGTACATTGCGATTGGATCCGTCTACTCAAATTTTCATTTATCATAATATTCTCGACGCCCGTGAATAAAATAACCGCGAGGAATATAAAGGGCCTTCTAACACGAAATTTCAAAGTCAGAGTGTATACACGCCTCGCACGGAATTAACCGGAGTTTATACGCACCAAATACATTCTGTATTGTTTCTTTTCGGACATGTATGAATACGGACGTAGCTATGAAAATAATGGATACGTTGCCAGAACATAAGTAGATGTAGTATGTACACAAGTGCAGCGTTGAGAGCGAGTTGCACCGGCGGAATATAGGTACCGTTAATGGCCAAGTTCCCGAGCATCGTCGTGTTGGTTCCGCGGAAGCAATAGCAACAGCAGTATGAGCTCCGGGCCAAAAGTGCGGAAGGCAATGAGTCGACTCGATGTTGTGGCCGAGGAAGCAGAAACGACGCCGTGCCAGCGCGAGTTATGAACCAAGAGAGATTTCCGTACCGCATACATACATCCACCCACATTGGCATAACCGTTGAATAATTTCCGTGGTCGACGTTACGTAGAGGCAGCAAAAGCGGGAGATCTCGTTAGCGTCAAGACGCGTCTCCTCGTCTTTCAGTGGTGGGCGACGGAGTGCCCGACGACGTCTCACGATGAAGATTAATTTTTCTACGCCAACAGTCGGTGTTAAACATTTAGCAAGCCAAGAACCTTCAACTCGCAAACTGCGTTTGGGAAAAAAGAAGGTTATAAAACTTCTTTTCTACGACTTCAGAGTGTTTTTATAAGTTTGATTAACTGAAAACAGCGCGCAAACCATTGCAACTAAAACTGTCAAAACGACGTATATATCTCATGATGAAATAAAAGGGATAGTATCAAACCCGAGGGGGAGAAACGGTTCCAAGGGGTTGTGAGCTTTATGTGTTATGATACAGCAATGGCTACCAACCGATGGTAGCCAATTTTCTAGTCAACTTTCAAGCGATTGCTAGGATCAGTTGCGGTCAGTAGTCCCTGTAAGTATAGCTTGCCAGCATTTTGCCACAACTGGGACGTTGCTGGCGACTAGCGATGGCCAATAGTCTCGTACCGAACACGGACTACTGCAGTTTCCCACAACTGGGCCATTGCTGGAGCCGATGATTGCATAACTGCGCTATTTATATTGTGTTTTCCTATAATATCCGCACGGCCGTTGATATGTCAATCACGCGATCAAAATGTCGGACTATTATTGGGTAAAAAAACATCGCGATTTAAAGAAAATAACCGAAGTGTTAGAAGATTTGGACAATCAGCGTATCGACAAAGCGGAAGACCCTCACCCTGAGCGACGGAAAATAGATATCATTGATAGTGACATTGGCGAAAGCCCCGATACAAATTGTAGTGAAAGTAACCTAACGCCGGCAGAATTATCGCACGATGGAGGCAACTTATTTGAAAGCGAAGATTCGTGCAATAGTATATTTCATGTTGAAAATCCGTCGGAAAATGTTCCTGATACGCTCAAGTCAAAATGGTCGAGTTGGGCGTTGCGAAATTTGGAATAGCTTTGTTAACTAGTGACGATGGTCATGTCCATAATTGGCCACTACTATGCCTAGGATACTAAAAAACGGAAAACAATATTGGCCCAACAGTGGTGACCATTAGTGGGCGGGGATTTTCTGCCGTTACTGGGCCAATAATGGCTGGCTAACATTAGTCGCCAGCAATAGACCAGTTCATGGCATTCAGCACTGGGCCAAATTTATCATCCAACAGTCATGCCAGCGCTGCGCCAGTACTGGTTGTCATTGCCGCGCCGTTACTGGGGCACTAGCCGTCAGCACTGCGCAGTGCTGGACCAATTGTAATTACCTATACGGGATGCAGTTCCGAGAGATTTGGGATTCTGAAGGCATACAGAAAGCTCAGGGGATACCGGGAGATGCAAGGGTCCCGGGAGATAGAGGAGATTCTCGAGGGATAGAAGAGTCCCTGAGGGATATCGGGGATTCCGAGAGATACCGGGGAATCCGAGGGATAACGGGTATTTCGAGGGATACCGGGAATTTCGAAGGTTACGGGGGATTCGAAGGGATACCGGGGATTCCGAGGGATACCGGGGATTGCGAGGGATACCGGGAATTCCGAGTGATACCGGGGGTTCCGAGGGATACCGGGGATTCCGAGGAATACCGTGGAGTCCTAGGGATACCGGGGATTCCGAGGGATACCGGGGATTCCGAGGGATACTGGGCATTCCGAGGGTTACCGTGGATTCCGAGGGATACCGAGAAATACCGTGGATACCAGGAATTCCGGGGGATATCGGGAATTCTGAGGATTACGGGGGATTCCGAGGGATACCGGGGATTCCGAGGGATATATATAGAGGGTTTCCCAAAGAATAGAGGAGTGCTAAAAGATGAATGGTTTACCGAGGGATATAGAATGGGACCTGAGGGTAAGTGCGGCGACCGAATAATACAGAAGTCTTAAAATATAGAGTGGCTACTGAGGGATAAAGGAGATCTCAAGAGAGAAAGGGGTCTCGAGGCCTGGTGTGAGTCCTGAGAGATGATAGAGGGGCTACCGTAACCGTTATAATAGCATTAGTGTTTTTCTATACATCCTCTTAAGGTTCCTGCCACGTTTTGCATTCTGTGTTTTGTAGTAGAGATGTTTTCTTCGCTGTGTTTTCAAGGATAATCGTCTCATTATGAATGGAGGTCAGCTACTTCGAATTCAGAGTGATTTTTCCGCACGGGTGACTGCGGTTTTAAGGGAGACGACTGCGGAACGGTAGAGGGGCTGGAGAGGAAACGTCAAGAGACACCTATTTCCTCCATTCGAATTATTAAAACTTTCGTATCCCTCTCCCGCGATCTGTTATTCGCGTACACAGTTAGAATAAAATTACTTTTTAATGAAGAAGAGATTTCCACGTGCGACTTTGACTCCTCCTCTTTTCTCATTCTCTTGATGGGTTTCTCTATTTTCCGTTAGACGTGCAAATCCACAAATGTATTCCGTAGGTCCACCGACTGTCCTGACGAAGATGAGACACGTGGAATAATAGTTTGTGTACCGGGGATGATGATGAACCTGCCTGGTAGGGTTGGAGGTGTATGAGGAGAAAAAGATTTGCCTAGTCTCTCCTTTGTATGATAATCATGCAGCTGCGACTCGTGCAGTTTTATGGCATGGCTGATTGAAAAGAAACTCGCAGTAAAAACCTTTCAGGAAGACCTAGAATTTATTCGATGAAAAATGGGTTTTAACAGACTACGTAGTTTCGTAGACGCCATTTAATATATCAAATGGCGCCTACGTCATTGACAAAGTAAAAGTGGATACAGAATTAAATGTTTCGTGATTTGCATAATAAAAACTTTTTATTCTAAATTTGAGCTACGATTCTTATAATTACTCTCCTCTTAGGAGTCTTTTTTAAAAGAATTTCCTGTTGTAAAAAAAATCAGATTTTGTGCACTTTGCTGAATCAAAATAGAGTTTTCGGAGAAATTCCCTTTTTTTAATTTTCACATCACAATTCGCTTTTTTATGGAATTAAAAGGTAGGATGCATTCGTCCTAGAGTTCCACTATTTGTTAAATTTTTCGAGAATTTTTAAAATAAAAATTGGAAAATAATTATTCCCTTAAAGTAACAAGTATCCTACATATTTTTGATAGAGACAAATCAATTTGTAACGCAATGCGCATCATTAAAGCTTGCATCTTGATTACTGAAATATATCATACAAAAAATTTAGTTTCTTTCAAATATGAGGCTTCCCCATTTTCATTTTCATGCTGTTCATGCGTCCGGTTTTGATCCGATCCATCGAAAGATATCGTGTGAGAGGATCGTTTGCAGTGTTCCGTCCGAACGGAAAAATATTATCATATGTACTCACGCGGAACGGGCCGCGAATAATCAAAGCTCCGTTGTGCGTGCTGGAATAGTTCGATGCGAACGATCTCGCTTAAATTGGAAATTACATTTGATCGTAAAACGTCGCTTCGATAATCTCGAATGGATCAAGCGCCCAATGTTTCCCGCTTGCTCGCATCGAACCTCATCATGAATATTCAATCTTGCTGAAGCGCAGCATAGCCGTCACGTATATCAAGTATCTCCACTGCAGTGTATCCCCTTTCTCATCTACCCTTATGTTCTTTCTATTCTCTCATTCACTTCCCTTACCGCCCACATCTGCAGTTTATCCATCGGCCAGCCACGATCACATTAAGAACAGCATTGAGGTACTGTTTTATGCTATAAAAAAATACCTCGCTGCAAAGATAATGTTTATGCAATTGAATTGTTATTATTTTTTATTCAGATGAATCGATTTCGATTTCCATTGGATCTTAGCTTAGATGTCCGGCATTTTTCCTTCCTCATAGAGGAAGCTTTGTTTTCATGAAAAAAAAATTTGAGATTTTCATGTCATGACACTTAGAATGGTCCAAAACGTCGAGAAAAGGGGTTTAGAAAAAATGTCCGTATGTATGTATGTGTGTGTGTGTGTGTGCAGGGCTTCGGAAATTCAATCGCCTCTTACTCAATAACCGTTAGAGCGATCGAGCCTAAATTTGGCAGGCAAGTGAAGCAGTCGTCCCTCTTTGAATTATGCGATTTTTGACTAAATATATGCATACATTTTGATTTTATGTAATTTTTAATTTTTTGAAGAAAGGGCGTGGTCGCTCTAACTTTCGTAAAAATTAGTATATCGTGCTAAATAGTTCTTCATAATAGCATTGGCACTTAATGTTATTTGGTATTGAATTTGGTTCGAATCGGTCGAGTGGTTCAGATTTTATCGAATTTTGAATTTCTGAAAAAATGTACATTATGTCGCTAACTTATACAAAATCTAATCTGACCAATCGAGCTCAAATGTTGTATATGAACAGAATAATATTCAGCTATATTAAATATGTAATGTAGTGACAAACGATAGAAAAATTTCAATTTTATTGGATTTTGAATAGTTGAAAAAAATTACGGTATCGCATTATCTGCGGTAAAGCATGAGATATCCATCCCAAATGAAATATATGAACTAAATAATATTCAACAACGATAGATATATAATCTAGTGACGAACGGGTATAAATTTTTATTCCATGGAATTTTGAAATATCAAAAATATAACTTTAACGCATGAACTTTTGCAAAACTTAAGATATCAGCACAAATTTAGTATGTGAACGAAATAATACTCAGACATGCTTATCTATTTATTTAATAATATACGTTATCACATTTACTTTCAAAAACGCTCTAATAATAACGAAATAACGGAATAACGAAATAGAAAAAGCGAATTCACAACATGTTTATTTATCTAATTTAAAAAAGGATGCAAAGTAGAACCTTGCACATTGTTTCCTCATTATTTTTCGCTTTTTACAAAGCTTCCTCTATGAGGAAGTCAAAATTGAATAACATACTGCTTCCTCATAGAGGGAGGTTTGTAAAAAGCGAAAAATAATGAGGAAGCAATGTGCAAGGGTCTACTTTGTATCCTTTTTTTTTACAATTATAGGTGGGCGTGAAATTTTTTTTTAAAATGATTTCTGATGCACCTAAGCCTGAAACCATTGTTTCAAAAAATATTTGAGTTAATAATAAGTTATATTTTCCAAAAATATAAATGTTTGGTTAGAAATGTTTTTCACCCCAAAAACACTGTCAAAAATGAACCCTCTTGAAATTTCGTCATTCAATCAAATTTAATAATATATAACATTTTTGTATTAGATTTATTCATATATTAAATTTATTATATATCAAATAAAAATGAATTGTAATTACATCAAAGGATAAATTCAGAAATTCATACACATGAATTTGAGTCAATATACTGTGGAGGAACCTGCACGTAGTCGACAGAGAAAAAAAAAGTCCATACGGCCAACAATGCCTTGGAAGGTGTAAACATGCCACACAATATCAGCAACAATCGAACGGTTCTCACCTCTCATGCTTAGTCGTCTGGAAGGGTAAGAAACCCTACAGGGGGATGGGGGTAAAATGAGTAATAAAAAGTCGGTGTTCTTTGAGCGAGCAAACTTACGGCTAGCAGTGTTAAAACTACGAGAAAACCCTCTGCTTCACTGACTCATGTACAATGGCTTGCTGTGTATGTATGTGTGTGTATATATATATATTCCCACGTGTGAAACTGTAGCGTGGAAAGGCTGTTTTCTCGTTTTCCCCGGCGGAACCGATACTGCCAGTTCAAGCTACTCGGAGCCCTCACGTTCTCGTAAGAGACTCGGAGGCGTGGTCACATAAACTTGAACGAACCGTGCTTTACTTCTCCAACAGCGGTTCGTTCTTGCTCTACTGGCGCACCTCACGTCGTTTCGATCTTCGCCTAACTCACCTACCCCCAGGTGCTCACGACAGTTTTTCAACGTTGCGTTTCTTAATTGAGGCCTTGTAAACGCATAATCTCGATGGGATTCAAATCGTTAGGAGTTGATACTTGGCAGGAACGTCTGGCTTGGAAATATTGTCGCAGTAGAAAAAGTAAATTATAGACAGACGTCACGGGAAAATTTTACTAATTTATTTGAAGTCGATTAGTCGATGTTTCAACCAACTAGTTGATGATTCGACCAATTAGATACTAAATCAGCCAATTTATTGATGGCTCGACCAATTAGGTAATAGATCAATTAACTAGTTAGTAGATCAACCAACTAGTTAATAGATCAACCAGCCAGTTAGTAGATCAACTAGTTGATGAATCGCTTGATTCATCAACTAGGGGATTTTATTGAAGATTAGTCGCTGAATCAACGAGTAGTTGGTGAACCGACGGTTGACCTGACTACTTAATAGTTTTCCCAATTAGTTGATGGTTCATTCCATTGTACTTAGTTGGTGGATCAACCAATTTGTTAATGAATCAATCAATTAGTTGATGGATCAACCAACTAAATGACGGATCAACTAACTAGTCGACGGTTCGTCCAATTAGTTGACGAACCGTCGACCACCAAGTATTTAATAGATGAACGAACTAGTTAATAGATCAACGAACTAGTTAATATATCAACGAACTAGTTAATAGATCAACAACTAGTTAATAGATCAACAACTAGTTGATAGATCAATCAACTAGTTAGTAGATCAGCCAACTAGTTGATGTATCAACTAGTGAATTCGATTTAGGATTAGTTGGTGGATCAACGAGTAATTGATGAACCGACGGTTCACCTGGCGACATTATAGTTCTCCCAATTAGATGATGGTTCCCTCAATTGTAGTTGATCAATCAACCAATTAGTTAATGAATCAATCAAATATTTGATATATCGACCAACTATTTATAGTTGATCCGTCATTTATGACGGATCAACCCATTAGTTGATACACCAACTAATTTACCGGTTATCTCAACCATGTCTATTTTGTGGAGCGTATTTAATGATAATGATGGTCTTTTACGGTACCAGCTGATCATTTGTTTTTGTGCCAGTAAGAAAAACGACATGGTGTGAGAATTCTACATCAGCGTTTTATATCTTAAGCCCTTCGACAAACAGCTATCAACCTAAAAAAACTGCCAAAAAAGCAGTGTATACATACACTATGCTTTCGTATTGCTGTTGCATCAGCAACCAGACGAAAGTAGGTGAGACCAATTCGATGCTGTGGGAGCGAAACAGCACGGGTAGTCGCGAATAGCTCCAGCCATGCTGTAGAACGTGTTATGGCAGTCGGAACAATAAAGGCGGTTTGCGATAACGATACAACACACGTCTTTGCAACTGCCGGTGCTGCTAGTAGTCAGCTATTACTATTACCAGTCGCATTGTACTATTCTCCGGTCTGGGTTGAGGCACAAGGCCGATCCAATGAATGACGCTTGACCGTAATAAATCGACATCGAGCTGAGAGACGAGTAGCAGCAGTCCCAGCGAAATAGCGCGAGAAGGAAATGCTCTAACGTTTCATCTCTCTCTATCTCTCTCTTGGCTCTTCTGGACTTCAGGGTCGATTCTACATCTGACCTTTGTAACGTTGATACTATGTAATATTTATCGTAATTACACGCGAACAACGAAATTACTGTGCTATGCGAACCTTTAAAGGTCCAAGGTTCACTCATTCGTTAGGTTTGAAACACCCTTTTTCTATAAATAATTTCGCTAAATTAAACACATGATTCTCGGTCAGTACAGGCATTTTTTGTCGACTGTCTAAAAAAAAATTACTTTATAATGAAAGATCCGTGTGTATGAAAATAGACATCACACCAAGACTCAAAAACAGTGCAGTTCACAAACGCTCGCAAATGCTCCCGAACACTCACAGACACTCACAAACAGCTTTGAAAACTCACAAAATGCTTGCAGACATTTTTTAAATAAAAATGAAGGTGAAAATACAATGGATGAAATTTAAAAAAAGAGCTGCGAAATGAGATTGGCAATCACGTTGAGCTTTCTTTATTAAATGACATACTTTGTATCTGATGAGAAAGTAAAAATACTCGAGCTTCTTTATAGATGTCACCATAAATCTCGAGTGAAGATCCGACTCAAGTGCGAGCGATAAGATTCAGAAAGTAATCGCGCGTTTATCGTAGCCTTGTTACGACATGGTAAAGTTACAGCCTCTCTCACACCACATTTTCGATCGATATTATAGGGGTTGGTTCTTGCTTTTGTAAATAGTAGTTCTCCTCTTCGTATACACACGGAAATGGATGTCATTAGGCCGAGAGGTCTCGTTCGCAACGACAAAATATATGTTAGTATATATTTGCAGATGTACATACTTTTTAAAGAGTTTTTAGAATGCAAAAAAATCTCCAAGTCAGATGGACCAGTAAATGAGGCAGAAAATCTAAATAATTTTCTCGTGCACGCGCGTGGCACGTTATTTGAAATGCCGTTGGCTGTTTTCCTTTCGACTCCCTGCACTCAGACTCCAGATGACTGAGCAGATCTCGGCTGTAGCGAATCGAGATGAAGAAATTCGCTCATCTCGCTTGGAGGTTTACATAGACGCGCTTCATGGTGCAAGATTCACACCCCCACGAGCATTGCTCCACGGCAAAGCCGTAAATATTTACTAAATCGCGAGGAAGCGAGTTGAGGTGCAGGAGAATCTTGAGAATCGACGCAGCTCTGAGGTTCTAATTCGTATATATATATATATATGTACTATATTCTATATATGACGACGGATTTTCCGAAGTCACTGATGCATTTATCATTGACCTCAATTGCAAATATGCGATTTTGTTAGAGACCTAAATACCCAACAGGCGAAATCCAAGATACTTTTGGATTATCAATAGATTATCTCCGTCTCGACGAAAACCAATGAAAAGATAATTTATCGGAAAAATCAGCAAGCTTTTTTTTCTCGCAGACGAAACGTACGTGGGGTATATAAAAGCAACAGTTTTCTCGTGAAATTCATTGCTGGAGTGTAGCGGCCGAGATATTGTGAGTTTTCTTGCCCAGTGGGAGGCTAACAACCCCCCGTTGCTTTAATGCTGAAGAGGATTACTCGATATAAAGCCGAGCTATGATCTGGAGAGTCTAGAACGCTATATATATATACTAATAGATATTCTCTGAGAGTTTATGTAATTGACTGATCGGATAAACAAGTGTGGCATATTTTGGAACATTTAACTGACATTTTGGAGTTTAGGGTGATATTTGTCACATTGACAATTTTTTTTTCATAAAGTTGGTGAGAAAAAATATAGTTACGATATTTTATCGTGATGCGAGTTGCAGATTGTCATCGTGTTATTCGTCCTACTGTGATTGATCCAGGGAACCCAAATTCGGGCCCAAATTCTCATTTCATAAATTTGACAGTTTTGTCAGAATCGCAGGTCGGAGGTTAAATGTGACACAAGAATAATTTTGGCACGTAAAAAAAATACAACAACATTGCATTTATTGCAATTTTTTTGCAATAAATGCAAAAAATGAATCACAATGAATCACAGTGGCAATACAAAAAAAAAGTATAAATACCACGTTTTTCGATCTATTAGTCGAAAAATATTAATTTCTCGAGAGAACAAAAGGAAAATCGCATTCAACGGAGCAAAACATATCAAAATACATCGACTAAAAAAAATTGGCAAAAAATTAGAACGACTTCAAGATCATTTCGATACCTCAAATTTGGGCCGAGGATCTCTTTTAGAAATGGCCGAAAAAAAAAATACAAATAAATATGCAAAAAAATGTTCTATTTTCGCAACTTGAACTAAAAAAATTTGTTAAAAATTCAATGTACCCTCATTCGTCGTATTTGCTAATTTGTTTGTTAGATGCTGTACCGATTATTTGCCCACCTGAATACGAATTTGCTGGAAAAATAAACACATTTCACTACTAAATTTTAAGAACATTAAGAAAAACTTCAAAAAGAGTGTTATTTTTCCGTTTTATTTTGTGTTCACGTAATCATTTATTCAAATTATCAGTAGTAATACCCCAAGAGCTTCAAAATTATCGGGTAGGGTAGAAGTACCGGTTGTGGCCACTTTAAAAATTTTCCCATTTTCAAGTACTTGTAATTGGGACCAAATATCATAAAACTGTTTTGGACCTACACTTTTCATATCTAAGAAGAATATAATTTCAGATTTCTAGCATTAAAATCTTCATATATGTCGAGAAAACCGTGGAAAATAGAAAAAAGTAGGAGCATAGCCATTTCACCAGTTCTGGCCACCTATGCACCGGTTTTGGCTACAGTAATGTACCGGTTTTGGCCATGCTTAAAATTAGAATAACTCAATATTCATTGCACTTGAAACATTTTTAAGGTGTGTTTAATAAATCAAAATCGTATTCTTATGAAAGCATCCAATTCTTCTACACGAAAATGTCTTTAAAGCACAGATGCCATCTGTGAACCTAACTAACCTTTTTTGACATTCGTCTCCTTCGTTTTGCACTTTTTCGTAGCAGCTTTCTTTGTCACAAATAGTCATACATTATATTAATGTTTTACTCTTTACACTTTTATTTTTATTTTTACCAGAGTTCTTTCCGAAAGTAGATTTTCGCATTGCATAATAATGGGAATCTTCAACATGAAAGATGCTCCACCGCTTTACCTTGTTTTTTACTATACATTTCTAAGGATATATTTTTCTTAACGTTTTTTGGTTTTTTTTGTTTCTTCTTTACGTATTTATGAATTGATTGTGTAATAATTAACGAAAAAATAACGATTATATTATCATGGCCATATACGGGGCAACATGCTTATTCCATGTGCCAGTTTTGGCCATCGTATTTTTTATAAATGTATAGCTTTATTTATTTAGTACATCAATATTTGCAGTGATGACTCTTAAGATTGATATGTGCAAAGCTGCATGCAATTCGCCAACTATATAATCCGAATATGTATCTAGAGCTTTCGTCAAAATCTTGTCGAATTCCGTAAGGAGTTGAGAATTTGATGAATCAGCTGATGATACTTTAATTACAGATATAGTACTTTTTGTAATGGAGACGTTATGAAAAATTATGATTAACTACAGGTACAGAATTAAAATAGCCACGAATAACGTATTTAAGTGTGGGGGTGGCCACAACCGGTACAGTGGCCACAACCGGTACTTCTACCCTATTTCCCGATAACTTCGTTGCGTACAAACAAGAGTGTCAAGTTTTGCAGGTTAAAAAATCTGGAGCGCTTGCGCGAGGGAATTTTCTACAAAACTTGACACGATTGTTTGTATGCAGGAAAGTTTGAGGGAAATATTTGTCGAATTATTTTTTCCATCGGAATTTCGGCTCATTTTTCAGATCACGTTCCAGTTCTCGTTAGAAGTTTGACAGATGTGAAGAATTCTCAGGTTAAAAGTTGTTCAGAAACTGTTTTTATTGCTTAGCAACTTGTTAGGAAATATCAATTCTATTGGCCGGAATTCCGATGGAAAAAATAATCATAAAAATACGTTTATACTTGGCAACGAAATAGATTATTCCGAATGGCGTTTTTTTTATTCTCGAAAGGTAACCTAAAAATACATAGTACCACTTGGCTCGGCGCATGTAGCGAATTCAACTATCTTTTGTCTTTTAGAAACGGTCCGTAAAGTTTACGCTATTTTATCAACAGAAGTTGGCTCCAGTGTCCATCAGGTAGTAAAGGGTTCTGTTGTGTACGGTTTTGAAAAATAATTGATGGCCCTGCGGAAATGGCTCCAAGATATGTGACGGTCTCTGAAGCCACCGTATATTTCGTTCACGTCACTGAGTTAACAGCGAATGAAATTGGAAGAGTAAAACACGTTCTCGCTTATTCTCGCACTCGTTCGGCAAACTCGGCACGAAGTACGTCGCTATATGGGGATATATGGTGTCTCATGTACTCTACAATATATATGTATACATATACAGCCGACGAAAGAAAGGACACAGGTAAAAGGACGAAAGAGGAATAAAAAGTTGTAAAAGCAAACACCCTGTAGGTTTCGAAAGAGTAGCTGAAGAGAGCGAGACATGCTAGATTAAATTCAATTTTCAGCGACGTTTTTTTTCGCCGCTCCCAACATATGTGATTACAAATCTGCATTTCCCTTAACCAACAAAACCACCAGTTTGTGAAACTCCGGAGAAAGAAAATAGAATGTTGTTGTTTGTGTTGAAAGAAGGTGAAACAAAATGTCAACGAAGAAAACTGCTTATTCCGGAAACGAGCTTCACCGCAATTATGTATTCTCGCTCTCGTCGGTCTTTTAAATTGGGTTGCACAATTTTTCTACGTTTAACAAGCAACAAAAAGCATTACGAATGCTTTGTCAAAGCGGTTACATTAAAAATTTTATACTACTGATTTCCATTCTCATAATTGGATTCCAAATCCAATTCGATAAGTCAATCTATATTTCAAATCTAATCATGGGCTTAATCTTGAAAAATTACAATTTTTTACGGGAAAGGGTAATTTTATTTTTTGTGGATATTCGAAGAAAAATTAGATCCCTTGTTTCTTAGTCCCATAATTTGTCGCTTTCTTGTTAAGGTTCGTGGTTTGTGTTGAAAGTGGAAATATTTCTTAATTTTATCCCATTCCCATGATTAAAATAAAATTTCTAATTTAAACATCGGAACAATTCTTAATTAGCTTTACTAATTACTCTGTAGTAAATAAAAATGATGCTTTGTAAAAGTATTCATATCCAAATTTATATATTGCTGACTTCCATTCCTCATGATTCGACTTATATTTAAAATCTAATCAAGGAGACATTTATACATTTTTTTCTTAAGCCCATGAGTAAATTTTTATTTCAATTCTAATCATGGGAATAATCATTGAATGAGATTAATCATAAAATACTCAAATTTGTGCGTGGAAAAGGTGACTTTTTTCAAAGCTGAGAAATGTCTCAGGAATAAATTAAGCTTTCATGAAGGCTAAACAAAATAAATCGCCCATTGCATCCCTCCTAAAAAGTTGCCAAAAAAAAAAATACTCCAACCATTCAAAAACTTTCCTCAAAGTCTTATCTACTAATTGATAAAATAATGTCACGTTCGCATTGCTCCAGAAAAAATCGCGGTTGCGGAAATATATTTTGGTTTGAATTGTGGAAAATTCATCCTGGGAGATAAGTACGAAATTTCTGCGAGCTGCGAGCAGGAGTGTCACTCAGCCTTGCTTTAGCGACGATTGATCGATGACCGAGAGAGAGAAGACTTGGCACGGTTCTCCGGATGTTCTATAAGGCTTCACCACGCACAGCAAAGCAGTATTGCAAAAGCTATGCTCCTTTTCCTCGCGGTATAAACTGTCTTCGAAGTGATCCATGATCTAGCCAGTGAGGAATCTTCTATCATGGTCACTCGAAAGCTGCATCCACAGCAGTATTAACACTCTCCGTGTTGTGTTCCGTGTGTTATTTTGCAAGTGTGCGCAACATGACTGAGAAAACACGTCGAGAGGGCGAGATTCTCAAGACGATGGCCAGTTCGCTCGATCTTGCGTCGCCACTTTGCGATGTTTGTGCTATTCAGTAGCACGTGTTCTCGAGACGAAACTAGCTGCGAAACGTCAAGCTTAACATATACATAACAGAGATACTGAGAAACTATCAATGAGCACAATGTGTTTCTGTATTTAGCAGATCTTTAATACACTACGTCAGTTAATTTAAACACGACTTGCACTTCCGGGTCTCTTGACAATGACCGATTTGTTCTCTCGTGAAGAACTTGATCTTTGCTGCAAGAATTAGGTGTAATTGCATCCCGCACGTGGTCCGGACTCGTGAGCTTCTATTGTTAATCCTCACACTTGGTTATTATCTGAGATTTCATTTACGACGTAGTGCCCTAAGTTCGTGAAGTTTTTCCCGCACGGTTTAATCATATGAGACGAGTTAACGCCCCAGGCAATTTAATACCTTGATAAAAATAGTGCTGCGTATTTCATACGAGACGCAGTAGGTATTGTTACAAGATTTACAACTGCACGCGTGTCATTGCAGATGTGATTTTTAAAATTCAATGTCAATGCATTAAATTGACGATCAACTTGGTTTTCGCAAAAAGTACAAAAGCGCAAGTACAAAAAGTGAAACATTTTCGTAAGTGACAGTTTTTGTTGGTGATGAACTTGTACCAAGTTCATCGGTGCAAGTTTTTTTTGTTATATTTTGCTCCTGTCCCAGATTTGAGAGTGCACCGTTGGAACAAATTCGTTTCACGAGCTTCAATTCTCTTTGTAGAAAAAATTAGCCTGGTCTAAGTATAACATTTTTTATTGGAAGATTTTTCACAGGAATTTGGTAATAAAAAACATGTTAATCTATTTTGGCTTCTTCATAGAGGAAGCTTTGTAAAAATCCAACAATAATGAGGAAGCAATTTGCAAAGTTCTACTTTGTAGCCTTGTTTTAAAAAATTTTAAATGGCATTAGTTTTGAACCCCTTGACAGATTCTCGCCAGATTCGAACTGATGCTTAGTTTACCCACACTCTACTTGTGGACCAAATTTGAGCCCGATATCTTAAAAATTGCGAAAGTTAGAGCACGAACAAAAAATTCAAAATGCCATAAATTTTAAACCCCGTAACGGTTTGACGTCAAATTCACTCCCAAACTTTATTTAATAACAGTCCACTTGTGGACCAAATTTGAGCCCGATATTTTAAAAATTGCGAAAGTTAGAGCACAAACAAAAAATGTCAAGAAATTTAAAAATGCCATAAATTGTGAATCCCTTACCGGATTGAGACCAAATTTAATCCCAAACACTATTTGATAAGAGTCCACTTCTGGTCCAAATTTGAGCCGGATATCATAAAAATTGCGGGAGTTAGAGCCCGAGCTGACATTCTCCAAAAAATTCAAAATGCCAGAAATTTTGAACACCTTGATGGATTAACTCCAAATTCAAACCCATACCTTGCTTAACGACAGTTTACTCATGATTCAAATTTGAGTCCGATATCTTAAAAATTGCGACGGCTATCGTGCTAACAAAAAATTGTGCACATACGCACACACACACATACAGACATTTTTTCTAAACCACTTTTCTCGACGGTTTAGACCATTCTGAGTGTCCTGACATGAAAATCTCGAAAAAAAAAATGTTCACGAAAACAAAGCTTCTTCTATGAGGAAGCAAAATTATGCCGCAAGGAAAAATTGACTCTCAGAATGAGTATATCTTTTGCAAAAGATCACCAAATGATAATTTTCATACTTGGAGCGGACAAAGTTTTTTGTATTTGAAGACTTTGTACAGAAATTTGGTAAACAAGTTATGACGCAAGATAAAATTGATTCTAAGAATCAGTATATCGTGTGCAAAAGATCACCAAATGGTAATTCTCATACTCGGGCCATGCAATGTTTTCTTATTTGTTGATTTTTCACAGAAATCTGGTAAAAAAAAAGTTATGACGCAAGGAAAAATTGACCCTAAAATGTGTATATCTTCTACAAAAGATCATCAAATGGTAATTCTCATACTCGAAACGGACAAAGTTTTTTTTATTTGATGATTTTTCCCAGCAATTTTGCAAAAAAAAGTTATGACGCAAAGAAAAATTGGCTATAAGAATGATTGTATCTTCTGCAAACGATCAGCAAATGGTAATTCTCATACTCGAACCAGACAAAATCTTTTTATATGGTGATTTTTCACAGAAATTTTGTAAAAAAAAGTTATGACGCAAAGAAAAATTGGCTATAAGAATGACTATATCTTCTGCAAAAGATCACCAAATGGTAATTCTCGTACTCGGACCGGACAAAGTTTCCATAAAAAAAAACAATTTCATTGCAATTACACGGACATTGCGAATCCAATTTGGTAGCAACCTCAACGGTATAAGCTTGTCGCAAAAAACTGTACAAAAACGATTGAAAAAATGTAGGACTTATCTGGAGCGTGAATTCTAGTGTAAATTCTGCCTTCCCTTAAAAACCATCGACTGTAAAGAGGAGTGAAAAAAAAAGAAGCAAAGAAGCGGAAGCCGGAGCGTGTCGTTAATGGTGACGGGCCGCGATGTAGATAAGACAATGTAAAAATACTGCTACAGGTGTATAGCCGTCTATAGGCGTAAAAAATTAAATACTACCTGCCGAGTCACAATGTGAGTTACGAGACAGACGGAAGTCATATAAGGAATCACGTGAAAAATAACATATACCCCAAAGCAGAAGGAAGAAAGCACAACCTCAACAGTGAGCTCCACATGGACTTTCACCTATCCCAGTATTAGAAGAAATAAGCTCGCGTGACACGTCTGCCTAACGTCTACGAGCTACAGCGTCTAGCGACCAAGTCGATCACAAAAACGACGACTATGCGAGTTACGTATGGTATATAAATGTATAGAGCTTTGCTGCTGCACAGTTATCGATCTTTTCTCTCTCTCTCTCACTCTCTCTCTCTTTCTTTTCCTCTGATTCTGTTCGTCGAAAGTTGTGTATGGGTTCGACCTACAGTTTCCTCAATCGTAGTGAGTAATGTCGATGCACTCTTGGAGTATAAATACCTTAATGTACAAAGGCAAAAAGCAAAGGAGTTCCACACTGATACACATAACTGAGGTGTAGTTACAGAACGTATTTCGAGGAGTGAAATAACTGAGACATGTATTAGGGTCATTGCTATGCGATATTAAGTGTGATATTTCGTAATTTATTTATAACCAGACATTGGTGCTAATAATTGATAATCGTCGACTAAAAAATTGGCTTGACTTTCAAAACGTTAGACTAATTTATAACATAAAAATAAACCTGATTGCAATTCCACATTAAGTTTTAAAGCTTCTGACGTAATCCAATAATTACTTTTTGTTACTTTTAATCAGTATTTAAGGGGTTAGGCCACTCTAGAATTTTCGAAAAATCGATTTTTTTTTCTCCTTGGAAATGGCTCATTAGGGTTTCTAGAATGCTGTCCCAAAAGATTATTGCAGGGAAAAATTTGTAAATGCCCCATTTTTGAATTTTAACCCTTTGATGCACAGCGGGATGTTTAACATCCCACCTAGATTATTATCATTTTTAAAATATTTCAACGTTTTCTTTCTCGATTTTAAATAAAAGTAACTTTTTAAAAATAAAAATGTGTGCATCAAAGGGTTAACGCGAGGCCGCCCGGTTAGCAGGGAACCTCTCTTGTGTGCGCTTCGGTAAAGGTACTGAGAAGGGTCAAAACAGGTATACGGCAGTTAAACGCGTTTATTTCAAAACTGCTCTTTTCAAGTTGGCCGGAAACATAACTCAAGAAGTTTACCACCGATTTATTTGAAATTTTGGATATATCTTCAAAAATACATTATCTACAAAAGTACGTAGGATTTTTTTTTAAGTTGCATAGTTTTTTTGTTATTGGTAATTTTCGAACGATTTTTAAGCCAAATTTTTGAACTTTCACTTTAGATGCTCGCCATTTTGTCAAAAATGCCTGTATCGAAAAAATCCTACGTACTTCTCTAGCTACTGTTATGTATAAGTGAAAACCGTTAAAAAACTCATCATAATTAAAAAATTACTGAAGCTGTGTGTCCGGCCGTGGATTCCAAAAAAAAAGAAATGTCATCGCAACAACGCTGTACAGCCGCTATTTTTTAATTAATTACTATGAAAAAATTACTATATACAGTTAATGATATGTACAATAAATACCCTTTCTCAAAAAATCGATGTCTCTAATAGTTTTTCTGAAAAAAATTCCCAAAAAAAGCCTTTTTTGTGGCCCTCTAGAGTGGCCTAACCCCTTAACGAGTAAAAATAACTTTATATCAATGATTAATAGTTGTCGGGCTGTTTATCGCATTTTGAGAGTCAAATATGAATAAAATTCTTTTTCTTTAGTTATACAATTTTTACTTTAGGCGAAATTCTTACAAAAGCTATTTTTATATTAATCTTCGTGCTGAGACAGGGTTTGATTAAATAATTCGAGAATCATCATGAGGTAAACTTTGACAAAGTTTATTGGGAGAAAACGACCCCCCCGGGGCCGATGAGGGGTGGAATTGAGAATAATCTAATCCTAGTACGTGTCACTGCGCATCCCCCAGCCACCGATGCACAGTACTCTAACTTACATAACATTCTTGACCTCTTGAATTCACTGAATCGGAAGCGAAGCGATCGCAAGATCCGGAGCAACAGCTATATGGGCATATAATATATAGTTATATGCTTGGCTCCTGTCTAATGTTCGGATTTTCCGAACCAAGTGTTGCAACAACCGATTGCTAAGTCGTTTCATCTTAATTGGAAAAGTTGACAGCATCTGCCGATGATTTGTACCAACAAGGCTGATTTAAAAAAAACCGACCTTTGGTAGTAAAGGTGTAACTTAACTTTTCATCGAAAATATTTGGGACTATTGAATTGAAAATACAACAAAATGTGCTTTTCAGAAAATGATGTACAAAGTCATCATATATGATGGCTTATAGAAAAAAAAATGGAAAAGTGAATCGTTGAAAAAAAATGTCGTTCAATTATCAAGTCAATTATTAGACTTGATAATAATTCTTTTTTAACAATTGTCTGCAGTGTTCATAAATAGACGCTCAAATGTTCTTTTAATAAGAACAACTTTTTTATCACTCAAATTTTTCTGTATTATTTCTTACAGAATAAAATTTTACTAAATTTCAATTTTCTGAATTTATGTACAGCAAGAATGCAAATTTGAACTTTGCACATTGCTTCCTCGTTATTTTTTGCTTTTTACAAAGCTGCTTCTATGAGAAAGCCAAAATCAATCAACATACTTCCTCATAGATGCAACTTTGTAATGAGCAAAAAAAGAATGAGAAAACAATGTGCAAGATTCAACTTAACGTCTTTTTTCTTATAGTAGAGCGTCGATTATCCGAACGTCAATTATCCGAACGATGATTAGGTTTATCCCAATCATCAATCATCCGAACAGTGATTCGGTGTATCCGAATTTCCGGTTTTTCGACCGAAAAAACCGAAAAAATCCTCGATTTTTTTCCAAGAAAATAGCATATTATATAGAGTCCGGCGGTTTTATCGAAATATATAATATATACTAACAATGATATATTAAAAATATTAATTTTCGATAAATATATACATATTATATATATATATATGTATTATAGTATACGTATGGGGCATTCCATCTCGTTTCGACCTGGATTTGACCTCGACCTTTCCGATTTGGCTCATTATTTTTTACAGGCTTAGTTGAGTCCTCAATTGCACAATTTTTTTTAAGTCCATTTTTTTTAAATATGTTTTTTAAGTGACATAGAAAACCCCATAATTTAAAAATCTGATAAAATTCTGAAAAATACTTTGTTCAATAATAAAATTATCTAGCTTATAGTCAGAGTGAGGAAGATTTTCCTTCTTACAGTTTTTAAACTTTTTTTATTTAAAAAACTTATTTAAAAAAATTATTAAAAAATAGAGAAAATAATTAATCTACTACCGGCAATTGGTCAAATGTTTATTTATGTAAAACCAAATTTTTCAAAATTTTTTCCGATTTTTAGGAAATTGTTCAGATTTTTCCGAACTATGCAAATTTTTTTTAAATATTTTTTTAGTGACATATAAAACCCCATAATTTAAAAATCTGAAAAAATTCTGAAAAATACTTTATTCAATAACAAAATTATCTAGCTTATAGTCAAAGTGGGAAAGATTTTTCTTCTTATAGTTTAAAAACTATAAGAAGAAAAGTGGGTAAGATTTTTTTTCTTATAGTTTAAAAAGTATAAGAAGGAAAATCTTTCCCACTCTGACTATAAGCTAGATAATTTTGTTATTGAATCAAGTATTTTTCGGAATTTTATCAGATTTTTAAATTATGGGGTTTTTTTGTCACTTTAAAAAAATATTTAAAAAAAATTTGCATAGTTCGAAAAAATCTGAACAATATCCCAAAAATCTGAAAAAATTCTGAAAAATTCGGTTTTACATAAATAAACATTTGACCAATCGCCTGTAGTAGATTAATTATTTCTTCTATTTTTTAATAATTTTTTTTAATAAATAAAGCTTAAAAACTGTAAAAAGGAAAATCTTCCCTTTGACTATAAGCTAGATAATTTTGTTATTGAAAAAAGTATTTTTCAGAATGTTATCAGATTTTTTAATTATGGGGTTTTCTATGTCACTTTAAAAATATATTTAAAAAAAATGGACTTAAAAAAAAAAATTGTGCAGTTGAGGGTCCAACTAAGCCTGTAAAAAATAATGAACCAAATTGGAGAGGTCGAGGTTAAATCCAGGTCGAAACGGGGTGGAATGCCCCATATACTCTAATATTTTAAGCGTTTCGAATCGTCCCTCCCCCTTCACAAAATATTGATGTTCGGTCATTCGAATTTTCGATTATCCAAACGATAGTCGGTCCCAATTAGTTTGGATAATCGACGCTCTACTGTACTAATAACTGTGACTTTGACTGAGTGTCCATATCATACGTTGCTTGATTTCGACTCCCGTCAGCCCGAAATTGTTCATGCTGGAAAGACGTCGTTACAATTTAGGCGTCGTTAACTCTACGTTGTTACGACTCTCCGTACGAATATAGTAACGCACGCACGCGACGAAGACGCATTTTCATCGTGTAGCACTGCCCCTGGTACTAGCAAACGCCGGCAATGAAATCCGGTTGTAACTAAGCAAACGAATCGTCGTACTTCGTGACCTAATACACGGTGAAATTATTTGATTACTCATGAACCCGACCCTCGCTCGTTGGCAACGACGCGAAAGCTCAACATTATCACTATATTTAATAGAATAATCAATCGGAATTTAGCGATAAATTGCACAGAATACCAAATAATTTTCGCTGTAAAAAAGAATAGTAAAAAAAATATGCACCTAAATTTATAGGTGAAAATTACCTGATCTATGCAAATTAAACGATAAATCCACTTTATAGTAAAATAAACTTTCAAAACACAATAAAAACTAAATTGATATTTATGTGCTTGTAAAAAAAATGTATACTAATTGTACAAAACATTTTTGATTAATTCATAGTTTGGCAAAAAAAAAGTACAAATAATATGTTAACTTGAAAATAAAAAAACTAGAAAATGGCAAACTTTCCTTTTTGCTTCTTCATAGAGGAAGCTTTGCTTTCATGAAAAATGATTTCTTTTACATTTTCACGGCAGAATACGCAAAATGATCCAAACCATCGAGAAATATGGGTTAGAAAAATTGTCCGAATTGTTTTATTTCGATCAAATAGAATTTATTGCATACAAATAAATCGTATTAATTTTTAATAAAATTTATTTGATGCAAATAAAATTTCATTTATTTGAAATAGATCCCATATTTGCTTTAAGTAAATCCATCAAACCGATTTGTCTGGGTATGTCTGTGTGTGTGTGTGTGTGTGTGTGATAAAGTGCCCAAAATTCATTCTACCATAACTCGTGAACCACTCGACCGAATGAACTAAAATTTTAATGCCATGTAGAGTACTGGTCAAACTTTGCTTGGCATATTTTATAAAAATCAAATAACGCATTCTGCTTTTATGAAATTTAAATAAAATGTCCGTTAACGCTCTAACTCAAACAAATTTTTTGCTATCGTGCTGATAACTCGTACGAAAATTCAACAAAGCAATGGAACCTTTGGTATTGAATTTAGGTAAAATCTTTAAAGCGGCTCGGATTTTATGGAGTAATGAAATTTAAGAAAATTGACTTTACTGTTTACTATGATTTTTAAAAACGTCACTTTTATCCGTTCCCGATTTCAGAAAACACGGATTCGACTTTCGGTCAAAATATCCAAGTCAATTTTTTTGTGTATTTAATTAAAAAATTAAGATTATTTTTAGACAAAAACTACTTGTTAAAAGTATAGTAATTTCAATTAAACAAACTGAAAGGAATATATATCACTTGTTAATATGAATCGACATTTTATATTGATGCAATAATGATTTAAAAGTCAGAAGAACTCTGATAAATTATGAGAAATATTTTCTGCTCACACATTGTATTTCTGTCGAGGAATTAATTTGCATTCGCGATTTATGTTTGAATTGTGTCGAGCGCTATATGAATTCTCCCAACCTCTGACTCTGGTTACCGCAGTGTGGCATTTCATTTTAATGGAATAACGAAGCGGAGATTAAATAAGCTGCCATTACGATTGCGACAAAAGCTGCGTGAGAGAGAAAGACCACAAAAAGGGAGAAGAGAATTGACGAGATAGCATACAACTGCCCAATCCTCTCTTGCGCATAGAGTGAACGAAGTCGACTGAGCGTGGAAGCCACCGAGTCCCAGCATCTCTCATCTATGTGCAAATCATCGGACTTGCACTAGCGAACACGTGAAAACTTTCGTCCTCGAGTGAACCGAGCGAATTGAGGGGATCGCGGTAGACAAGAGCGACGAATTGAAAAGACTTTGAAGAGCAAAATCCTACCAAATGCAAATTTCGTCGCAGTGAAATATAACATTTTGCAATTTAGAAATACTATATACTTTATTCTTTATTCGGGTAAAACGTTTCTTTTTTGCTCGCGATATACGACGTGGGTCATTTTTATCATGTGTTGTGAAATTACTGTTTTTTTAAGGAGAGGGAGTCAAACTCGAATTGCTGATATTCATTGACAGATATCTCACTTATTTATCTGTTGATGTCATTAAAAAAAAGATGTATATTCTTTTGAACCCTGAACGAAAGATTTTTTTTTCTATTGCAACAACATTTAACTATTACAAATGAGTTACACGGAAAGAAAAGCTTGGTTGAAACAACCAAGTGCTACGGTTATATATGCGCCAGACAATTAATTGGTTAGACCGACCAATTTCTTGGTTAGGCTACCAATTTCTTGGTTAGACTAACCAAGTAACTTGGTTAGACTAACCAAGTGACTTGGTAAGCTAACCAAGTGACTTGGTAAGCTAACCAAGAAATTGGTCACCTAACAAATTACTTGGTTGGTCTAACCAATTAATTATCTGGCGCATATACAACCATAGCACTTGGTAGTTCCAACCAAGCCTTTTTTTCCGTGTATAAGAAATTTATGGGTTTTTAAACCTCTTCGCACTTCCATGAGATAACTGGTAAACCAAACATTTCTAAAAATTGCTCAATTGTACATAAAAAGAATTCTTCCGGCGCGAATGTAACAATTTAAGATGAAGATAAAATTAATAAAATGCCATAGACTCGAATGTTAATTGAAAAAAATTACTTTTATTAAAAAATTATATATTCACTGATTTTAATAAGAAAATGAGCTACATTTTGAAATTTCGAAATTCATTTTTAGAATTATTAGAATTTTTTAGGCTTACCAGTCATTTCAGGAAAGTGTGAAGAAGTTTAAAAACCCGTAAATTCCCTATAGCTTATTTGCAATATTTAGATGCTTTTGTCACAGAGCAAAGCAAATCTTTATTTCAGGATTTAAAAGACTTTTTTTTATGGCAAGTAATCTGTCAATGAATATCAGCAATTTGGGCCTAACTCCATCGCCTTAATTCCTAACTCGTGCCGTAATATAACGTGATTTAAAAAAAAATCGTTAATTTCATTTTGATAAATTTTACTTCCAGAAAGTCTTAATTTATTTTTGATCTACAAAATTAATTTGTATTCCTCAAATATCGAATAAAATACCATGAAATTGTGGAAAATATGCGCATAATGCTTTTTTAAAGGAGGACGGAATTGCGAGCGAATTTTTTAAAAGAATGTCAGAAGTCGGGCTGCAGGAATTATGAGAAATTTTGAACGACTTTTGGATAAATGGGGAGTTACGAAAAGGATGGGATAGGAAGGATCTTCCTAATTCACAAAGCAGGAGACGCCAACATGGCGGCAAACTAAAGAGGGGTGCCCTGCTTAATCACCGATATAAATTGTTGACAAATATCTTGACTCGGAGACTGAGAGTTTACCTCGAACCGGCTTATTGAAGGAAATCCAGGCGGGTTTCCGAAGTGGTAGGGAAATACGAGACCCCATCTTAATTCTAAATTCGATAATAAATAATAGATTGAAATGGAAAGGCAGAATCACGGATGAATGAAAAAGTATTTAAATACTGAATGATTTTGCACGCATTATTTATTTTTGCTTAAAATAATGAGTAGTTTTCCACTTATTATCTTTCTGAGTTCAAATCATGAGAGGTTTTTCATTCATTATCTTTTCAAGTATAAATAATGAGTGATTTTCCACTTAATATTATTTTGACTTTAAATATTGAATGGATTTCCACTTATCATTTAAATTCAAAATGTATTACGAGTGGTTTTGCACTCACAATTTATTATGATTTTAAATCATTAATTTTTGTCCACACGTCATTCATTTTGAGTTTAAATCATGAGTGGAAATCTATTCATTATTTACACTCGAAAAAATAATAAGTGGAATTCCATTCATTGCTTGCTCTCGAAAAGATGCACTGAAAGAAAAGATTAGTTGCCATAACGAAAATATGAGTTGATACAACCAATCGATTATTCTATTTACCTTACAACTCACATGGTAGTGCCAACGATTCGAATGGTATTACCGATTCGAATGATAATCCCAACTATTCGAGTGGTAGTCCCAACGATTCGATTGGTTAACTTCACTAATCTCGCGAGAACTAATCGTGAATAGTCGAGGTTACTATTCGATATGTTTGAGGCAACTAATTTTTGAGACATTGTGTACAGCAAATTGGAAACGTAGTTCTCACAACCAAACATTTCTTTCCGTGTAATGAGTGGAAATCCATTTATTATTTAAACTTGAAATAAATTATGAGTGGAAAAAAAATCATAATTTAAAGTCAAAATAATGCTGAGTGGAAAACCACTCGATATTTATACTTGAAAAAATAATGAATGAAAAATCACTTATGATTTGAACTCGGAAAGATAATAAGTGGAAATCCACTCATTATTTTAAGCGAAAATAAATAATGAGTGGAACAACATTCATTATTTTTTTTCCTTTAAATACATTTTGCCCATCCCTAGACGGAATATTATATACGGCGGTTGTCGACTTTAAAGCGACCTTCGACACAGTAGACACACTGAGAGAAATTGAGATGGTCCTGGTAACTATTCAGTGATAATTATATTTTATTAGTCCAGGTGACTATTTTCGTAGTTACACTAACATCAACGTAGTGACATTAACAGTGAAGAGCGTTAATGTAACTGTCAAAATAGTCACTTGGACTAATAAAATATAATTATCACTGAATAGTTACCAAGACCATCTCAATTTCTCCCAGTGCAGAGACCGAATGATGGTTAAACTAAAAAGGGCCGGCATATAGGGTAAATCTGCGGAAACGTGGAATGTGGTTATAGCCGGAGAGGGTGTGACAGAATGATTCCGAACAGTTCGGGGTGTCAGGCAGGGGTGCCCAATGAGCCCTCTGTTGTTTTATTTTTTCATCGAAGACATTGATCGAGTATGGGAAAGCAAAAAAGTAGACGGGTCAGTAATAGATAGACAGAAAATTTATTCAATATTATATTGTTCGCGAACAATATAATATTATATTGATAACAATATAATATTGATTGAAGGAGTTGGGGAAAATGATAGCGACACACGAAAAATTTGTACACTCAGAGAAATCGTAATAGTACAGTCAACTATAAAGTGACAACTATTAATTTTTAGTCCATGCAACTATTTTCATGGTTACGGTAATTAGGAAAATAGTTATGGTAACTATTTGGTAGTTATAGTAACTATTTATTAGTTGTGGCAACTATTAAAAAATTGGTCGTACGAATTTAAAATGAATAGTTGTCACTTTATAGTTACTAATACCATTATTTTCTCTCAGTGTAGACAAAAGTAAAGTAACGGTTAATATCGGCAAATCGAAAACAGTGATTTACAAAAAGGGAGTAAAAGGAAAAAAAGAGAAAATTGGACATGTATCAACCAAGATCTGGAGGGACTTATCGAGTACAGGGTATTTGGCTTTCGCCGGACAATACAATGGAAAACCATGTTCAAATATTATCGACAGAAATTTAAAAAGCTATAAATGCATCGTGGTTCATCTACACATTCTAAAAACCAAGCGTGTTACTAGTGTGTTGTTACCTACCTTTTACATTATGACGACTTGTTAAACATAGGAAACAAAACACTTACAACAAGCTTGGTTTTTAGAGTGCAAAAGAGCTAGAATTAGCAGTTTGGAACGAAGGCTGCACCGAGGGACAAAGTTCCATTGATTCACGAAAATCTTTGCCAATGAAATAAAATACTTGAATTTCAATACTACCTTTTCTTTAAATGATATCAAATTCGATGAAAAGTAGTGACTTGGATTCAAAGAAACATTTCTCGAAACCAATTAACCTTTTTCATTGATCGAAACTCGAAGCCGCTCGTTCGGGAGAACCAGAAAACAAAAAACTAAGGTTAGGTACAAGAGAGATAGGCCTACCCGAGTAGAAATTCAGCTACAGGGAATATCAGGCCCTAGCGTGGCAGCTGGATTTAAATCTAATGCCTGGCAATCTTATACGGGCCTTGCAGCAAAATAACGCATTTATTTGCCGTTGGTGGGAATCGAACCTTGATCCTCTGGGTGACAGTTCACCCGGCCCTGCCCGACCCGGTCTGGGTGCACCTTAGCCCAGTCGGCCATTGACATCTTAGAACGTTTATATATTTATTGTCTATTTGAAGTATACTTAAAATGAAAACACGTCAAGACTGTACATCCATTTATTGTGACTATGACCGAAATATTCAAAATTCAAACATGATGAGGCGGTCACCCATCCAGGTACTGGCGATTAACGGTCAGTACCTGGATAGATTTTAAAGTAATTCTAGCGGTACAGTCCCGTAAAACGTGAGTTTCAGCAAAAATTTCGAATACTTCTCGACGGAATAAAGATGTGAAAAAATCCATCACACGCAAGGTGCTGAAAAGATTCATTTTGCATAACAATAATTTTTAAAAGTTTTTAACGAATGCCGTATCTAGCCCTTACACGAACCTGATAATGTAAATTTACGGCATATTTAAAAAAAAACTATGTCATACGAAGACCGTATGCAGTTCTGCCCCGGGAAAGTAAAGGTAAATTGGACAAAATCTTGGTCCAAATTCCACAGGAAACCCTTATGCGAAACGGATAAGGTCGATGAATGGCATATCTATATGAGTTTACCGTATGTAAGGCCTGACTTGGGCCTGATCCGGTGGAAAGACGGCATTTTTAAAGTGGAATGCCATATCTCGGCCTTACATGGACCTAATCAGGTGAAATTATGACGATCCCTAAATAAGGTTACCATATCTAGCCTGACATCAGCCTGATCCGGTGGAAAGACGGCATTATTAAGTACGAATGTCATATCTCAGCCTTACATGGACCTGAGCAGGTGAATTTACGACGGCCCCAAATAAGGTTACCGTACCTAAAACTGATCTGGACCTCGTGTGACAGCGGGCTGCCTGATGAAATTTCTACTGGGGTATAGGCGTTGTAAGTTTGTGGTAACGTACCAGAGAACGTAGTTATGTTAACCAAATCCTGAAATCAATGAAAATGTCTCTGTACAACAATGAAACTGTTTCTTTATTATATGCTCCCTAAATAAATGTTCTCTTTGAAATTCAAATGCACTATTTTATTAAAATCAAATAAATATTTGGTTGAAATCAACGAAAAAAATCAATCCACCCCTTTCTTTGGCGTCAATGAAATCTTTTCTCTCGGTGTGCTCCTAATAAATGCTCTAGCTAAAAGTGAGATGATGTACGGACTGGAAGTGTGGTGGTGGAGGAGGAAACAAGAACAACTAAATAGACTGCGAGTGAGATGCACCACGATGGCATTGGGATTAAGTTATATTTGGAGGATGGAGGCAGGTGTCAGCGGTATAGAAACGGAAATGTGGTCAAGAGAGACGAATTACTTGGTAGAAGTCATGAAAATGAGTGATGATCGTTGGCCAAAGAAATGCTTGAAAGAAGGGACTCAGGGAATTTTTAATGGAAACCCAACGAAGTGCGGAAAGGAGATGAAGGCAGCTATGGAGGAAGTAGGAGAAGGAGAAATATGGAGATTCATAAGGGAAAAGAACATGGGGGAGCTAGAGAAAAGAGTAAAAAGAGGCACACGTATTAAAATAGACCAGGAAATTCAACTGGTTTAGAGTAAATTTGACTCATCGTAATGCAGCAAAGAGTACAAAGATAGAAAACATAACGGGCGAGCAGAGGAATATTGGGAAAGTAAGGAGATAAATGAAAAAATAAAAGAAACCTGGGCAAGACTGAGGTGCTGGAATGTCGGAAAAGATATGTGCAAAGGTTACAAGGAAACAAAATGTGCAATATGTGCAATGGGGGACGAAACAGTGACCCATATTTTGTAATGTAAAGAAGCGGAAAAAATGAAGGAAAAGTTAGTAGATTAAGAAATCGAACGAAGGTGTAAATGGAACACAATTAGTCAATAGGATAAATAAAAGTCTGAATGGGAAGCCAATCGCGGCATTCTGTGCTTATGTTGCGGAATTCCAAAAGCTAGCAATAAAGCTAGATACAGAAAACTAAATGAAGAAGCGATTTTTAACAATCTATTATGAGTCAGGTAAAGAGAGTAGAAATGACGAAGAAATAAAATGTCTTTTGAGGTGTCCTATGTACCTATTAAGTGTAAGTATAGATTTAAGTGAATAGTGTAAGTGTTAAATATCAAAATGTGATCTTCATAACAGACTCTAGACTGTTCATGTATGGGAAGGGAAATTGTAAACCCCCAACTGGGTATACATGGAATAAACGACTACTACACGAAAAATCTGGTAATTAAAAAAAAATATAGTTAGACCGACGATAATCTAACTATAAACTGTAATTCCCAGGAGGAACGTCAATATTTTATCGTTATACCAAATATAAGAAAATAGTTGGATGAACCTTTAATATAATTCCCAGGAGGAACGTCTATATTTTATGGTTATAGCAAATATAATTATAATAGCAATCATCAAGATGATAATAATAGTTTAAAAAACTATTCTAATAGTTTTATATATGCCGTTTCGTTGCATATACGATTTCAACGTTTGTTTCCAATAACCTTGTAAGTATCGTTTATTGAACCATATTATCATCGCTTCAACCATAAAACATTGCACGGAGAAAAGGGTGTAGTTGTAGGAGCTACGGAATTGATACGTGCCAACCAACAGCCATGGTAAAATATGGCATTAGCAAGTTATTGCGTGTCAGAACCAACCGATTGGTAATGCCAAGTAACCGATTGATGTCAACCAACCGATTGATGTCAACCAACCGATTGGTAGTGCCAACCAACCGATTGGTAATGCCAACCAAACTACATCTAACGCTCCAAGTATTTAAAGGTTAGTTTTCTCAACTAACTCGTTTTCTCCGTGTGCAAGCCTTCCTATATTCGTTTTATCATGTGAAATCGTTAAATCAACGATATGCTTTTCTCTCAGTGTACTACTACTACTACTTCCTCAAAGAAAAATTCACAAAAATCAGTTTATTAGCAGCATTATAGTTACGGGAAATTTTTCTAACAGATCAACGTAAATGTTATAAGAAAATAGGTCAGCATTTTATTTCAATCATTTGAAAAACAAAATTTTCTATAAAAAATAATCGTAAAAATTATTCAGAAATCGAAGTAACCGTAAAAAAATTAGCATTTGTTTCCATTATTTTTCCAAATCCCAATCCTGTTGCATATAAAAATGCGATAAAAGGATTTTTTACTGTCGTCTGACTCGCATATGCTTTTCAATATTATCTTAAGCAAAGTTCTTTGGTTTTTCATTCTGCGCATGATTCAGATTAAACTACTAGGCAGATTGGAATGGTTGACGTCTGATTTTCTTCTTCATGAAAAGATACACCGGCAAAATGGAGCAAACTATTTTTTTTTTCATTGTGAAAGCAAAGTTAATCACTGATTTAGAAAATAGCATAAAATTTATTTATTAATAATTATGTCACTTAGAAAATATCACCTCGTATTAACATTTGCTCCATTTAACCAGTGTATCTTTTCATGTAATTAGTAATAAAATAAATAATATAATTAGTAATAGAATAAATAAACAAATGGATTGAGTTTGATAACAATGCGATGCTTACAATTCTGAAATAATTAAACGTCACGAGATGAAAAAGATTATTATGCGTATTGCGTAATAATCTTTTTCATCATCTCTGCATAATTACGCAGCGAATGATTTGTAAGGAAAAACATTGAGAAATTCGTTAAAAAACATTGCCTCCATGTAAATACTACATCGACTACAGAGTGAAAAATGCAGCCTCATTTTCTTGAAAAAAACGTTACTGCGGATACTGCAAGGAATATACAAAAGTCAAGAATGAAAAATCGATCGGTCGTGTCGTCGTCAAAGTTCACTTCGAGGAATAACGGAAGATCGAAGAATTCGCGAGTGATGCTGCCTCGTCGAATTTCCGTTTATATACACGACAAGCGCCCAACGGAGAGAAAACGTGAAAAATATTTTCTCGCCTCCTCCTCATATCAACAGCATCACCTACTCTTTCGCTCGGCGAGCCTTCTTTTCACAACTCTGAGCTACTCCCCCACTGAGAAGAAGATGAAAACGAGCCGGGAATCTCGCATATGTCATGTGAATCTATGATCATGATGGTTATCCGACTTTGTCATTGACTAGTCGTCACTTTTTCTTTGCAGACAACTTGCTATTTCGGTTCGATACCAAACGATTTTCTCTATACAGAGAAACCTAGTATTGTATGTCACTGATTATTTCAATAAATATGTGCGGTTCGATTGTTTTGATAATATTAAAAATAGAAACTTGTCGGTTTTATATAAAGAATATTTTTTAATCAGTGCAAAAAAAACTCGTTCAATACACGATTATGTTGGTTATTCAACTGTATCATTGACTAGCCGTCATTTTTTTTTGCAGACAACTTGCTATTTCGTTTCAATACCAAACGATTTTTTCTATAAAGAGAAACCTAGTATTGTATGTCACTGATTATTTCAATAAATATTTGCGGTTCGATTGTTTTGATAATATTAAAAATAGAAACTTGTCGGTTTTATATAAAGAATATTTTTTAATCAGTGCAAAAAAAAACTCGTTCAATACACGATTATGTTGGTTATTCAAATGTATCATTGTCTAGTCGTCATTTTTTCTTTGCAGACAACTTGCTATTTAGTTTCAATACCAAACGATTTTCTCTATACAGAGAAACCTAGTATTATATGTCACTGATTATTTCAATAAATATTTGCGTTTCGATTGTTTTGATAATATTAAAAATAGAAACTTGTCGGTTTTATATAAAGAATATTTTTTAATCAGTGCAAAAAAAACTCGTTCAATACACGATTATGTTGGTTATTCAACTGTATCATTGACTAGTCGTCATTTTTTCTTTGCAGAAAACTTGCTATTTCGTTTCAATACCAAACGATTTTCTCTATAAAGAGAAACCTAGTATTGTACGTCACTGATTATTTCAATAAATATTTGCGGTTCGATTGTTTTGATAATATTAAAAATAGAAACTTATCGGTTTTATATAAAGAATATTTTTTAATCAGTGCAAAAAAAAACTCGTTCAATACACGATTATGTTGGTTATTCAACTGTATCATTGACTAGTCGTCATTTTTTCTTTGCAGAACACTTGCTATTTCGTTTCAATACCAAACGATTTTCTCTATAAAGAGAAACCTAGTATTATACGTCACTGATTATTTCAATAAATATTTGCGGTTCGATTGTTTTGATAATATTAAAAATAGAAACTTGTCGGTTTTATATAAAGAATATTTTTTAATCAGTACAAAAAAAACTCGTTCAATACACGATTATGTTGGTTATTCAACTGTATCATTGACTAGTCGTCATTTTTTCTTTGCAGAAAACTTGCTATTTTGTTTCAATACCAAACGATTTTCTCTATAAAGAGAGACCTAATATTGTATGTCACTGATTATTTCGATAAATATTTGCGGTTCGATTGTTTTGATAATATTAAAAATAAAAACTTGTCGGTTTTATATAAAGGATATTTTTTAATCAGTGCAAAAAAAAACTCGTTCAATACACGATTATGTTGGTTATTCAACTGTATCATTGACTAGTCGTCATTTTTTCTTTGCAGAAAACTTGCTATTTCGTTTCAATACCAAACGATTTTCTCTATAAAGAGAAACCTAGTATTGTATGTCGCTGATTATTTCAATAAATATTTACGGTTCAATTGTTTTGATATTATTTAAAATAGAAACTTGTCGGTTTTATATAAAGAATATTTTTTAATCAGTGCAAAAAAAAACTCGTTCAATACACGATTATGTTGGTTATTCAACTGTATCATTGACTAGTCGTCATTTTTTCTTTGCAGAAAACTTGCTATTTCGTTTCGATACCAAACGATTTTCTCTATAAAGAGAAACCTAGTATTATATGTCACTGATTATTTCAATACATATTTGCGTTTCGATTGTTTTGATAATATTAAAAATAGAAACTTGTCGGTTTTATATAAAGAATATTTTTTAATCAGTGCAAAAAAAACTCGTTCAATACACGATTATGTGGGTTATTCAACTGTATCATTGACTAGTCGTCATTTTTTTTTTGCAGAAAACTTGCTATTTCGTTTCAATACCAAACGATTTTCTCTATAAAGAGACACCTAATATTGTATGTCACTGATTATTTCGATAAATATTTGCGGTTCGATTGTTTTGATAATATTAAAAATAAAAACTTGTCGGTTTTATATAAAGGATATTTTTTAATCAGTGCAAAAAAAACTCGTTAAATACACGATTATGTGGGTTATTCAACTGTATCATTGACTAGTCGTCATTTTTTCTTTGCAGAAAACTTGCTATTTCGTTTCAATACCAAAAGTTTTTAATCCATTTTTTTTACTTCTGTTTTCTATTCATTCACTAACACTCATTAATATATATGTTACTGTACAAAAAAACCTAGTGTTACATGTCCCTGATTATTTCAAGAAAGATTTGTAATTCGATTGTTTTGATAATTTTTTAAATCGTAAATTGTTGTTTTTATATAAAGAATATTTTAACTTTTAAATAATTGCAAAGAAAAAATTCGTTCAATACACGATCATGTTGGTTATCCAACTGTGTCATTGACTTGTCGTCATTTTTTCTTTGCAGACAACTTGCTATTTCGTTTCAATACCAAATGATTTTCTCTATAAAGAGAGATCTAGTAATTATATGTCACTGATTATTTCAATAAATATTTGCGGTTCGATTGTTTTGATATTATTTAAAATAGAAAAACTTGTCGATTTTATATAAAGAATATTTTTTAATCAGTACAAAAAAAACTCGTGCATTACACGATTATGTTGGTTATTCAACTGTATCATTGACTAATCGTCACTTTTTCTTTGCAGAACACTTGCCATTTCGTTTCAATACCAAAAGTTGTTAATCAATTTTTTTTACTTCTGTTTTCTATTCATTCACTGACGCTCGTTAATATATATGTTACTGTACAAAAAAACCTAGTGTTACATGTCCCTGATTATTTCAAGAAATATTTGTAATTCGACTGTTTTGATAATTTTTTAAATAGTAAATTGTTGTTTTTATATAAAGAATATTTTAACTTTTGAATAAGTGCAAAGAAACAACTCGTTCAATACACAATCATGTTGGTTATCCAACTGTGTCATTGACTTGTCGTCGCTTTTCTTTGCAGAACTCTCGCTGTTTGGTTACGATATCAAAGGAATTTAACAATTTTTTTTTTACTTCTATTCCCTATTAATTCACTAATCATTCGAAAATGGATATGTATAAAATATATGTATAAAAAAACCTATTTTTGTATGTAACTACTTATTAAAATAAAAATTTGTTGTTCGTTTATTTTAATAATTCGTTAAATAATAACCTGCCGTTTTAATAAAAAGAATATTTTATCTTTTCATCAATTGCAAAAAAAAAATTGTTCAATACACGTTGTTGGTTATATAACTGTGTCATTGACTTGTCGTCGCTTTTCTTTGCAGAACACTTGCTACCATTTTTCAACACCAATCGATTTTTATTAACCACTTTTTTACACGAATTCTCAATTAATAATTGAATAACTAAAAATAACTAAATGAGTATTTAATTATAAAAATTGAACCAAAGTTATAAGCCAACACAGTATTCAATAAAAATTTCTGGCACTATTATTTTGATAATCATTGACATCAAAAAGTTTATTTTTTAAACAATTTTATGAATAATTGTAGCAATATAATAACTGCTTATTTATGCTATAAATGTTGGCGTACAATAAAGTGACGGAATTTGTAGAAAACAATTGCAATCATTAATAAAATGTCAACACTTCTTAAACGTTAATAAAAAAATGACCGTAATAATTAAACAAACATTCGTTAACGAGAAATTAATCACAGAATTCTAAAGCCCTAATTAATACAGTTTAATAATTTACATAAACCAGATAAAATTGTGTTGCACAAAAACTAACCGCTCTTTTCGAGGAAGCGAAAATCTGGATCACGCTTCCTCTTCCTCTTAGCCCGGGAGACAATCGCTTCCACCAGTTGCCGGTTGGTGTTTTTTTGGTCCGTACGTAATTAAAACTTACACAAGCACAAATCCAATGTCACCAAAAATTGATAACGCGTTACTTCCGAACTATACTAGTGCTACGAACTCGAAACTCTCACGTTCTTCCCCATTTCTCCACTTTTTCTCTGCCACGTTACTGCAAAGTCAGCGCAATTAAATCGCGACACTCGCAGCAAAACTTTACGAAGAGGAGCAAACTCTCGTTGCGCGGGCTCGTCAAAGCGGAGCTGAACACTCAAACACCTGTAGGATCTCGGAAAAGTCCAGCTCTCGCCGACGGGACGCCCTTTTACGCCACTATAACACCGTTCTTCGATATAACTTTCACCAAAACTTCAACTTGCCAAAGTACACTTCAACTTTGCGCTCAATTAAATTTAAGATAAACACGATAATTCAAATTGTTTTAATTGAAATTGCCTTCCACTTTTCTCTACGTTCTTACAGTTTCGATTAATCAAAAAATTCAAGTAGCATAAAATCTTATTTATTTCTCTATCTTCGTGATTACTTATATTATTATTATATTATCATTATTATTGTTAATAAATTGTGAGAGGCAAAGCCTCATCATTTCGTGATTATTCTTCAGCAACGAAAAACTTTGTATTTTAAATTGTCCATGTTTTTATTTCTGCCATAATTTTTCGTGACATCCACATCATTGTATTATTAGTACTTTTTTTCTTTGTAGCCTTTAAATAAGAGATGTCTCTCTAATTTTTTTAATTCGGGTTTTTTCTTTTGGGCTTATTTTTTGTATGAATATTTCTTGTATGTGGCTGTTGCCGGTAAGAGGAAACGATGTTTGTGAAGCACGCGGGCAACTGGATGCGAGTCCAACGACGAGGCTCGTGAGAAGCGTGGTTTCACTCGGATCGCGCGCCGACGCGCGAACCTTGCGTCTTCCTCACGCAGGCGCGACGATACTTTGATGCACAACTCGCTGCCACACGACCCTCGCACTAGAATGAGACGACAGAGATTACCGGAGAAAAAGAGAGAGAAAGGAGTCAATGTAGCTTATGCGTGTTTCTCAAAATAAAACTTTTCAACGGATTTTCACGGCCGGTCCACATATCGGCTCACAAGTTCATTGAGTTATATGACAGAGTGTGGAGATATAAATATATAATGTACAGAGTTTGATGCGACATAAAAATTCACTCACGATATTTCTTACATTTTTAATTTTTTTTAAGTTTTTTTTTTAGGTCACTGAATTTTAATAGTAAAAAAATAAATTCGACAAATAAACTAAATAATTGTTAGTTTATTTTATTAAAGACGTTTTTCAAGATTTTTTTTTATCTCACTGAATTATAATCGGAAAAAGATAAATTCGACAAGTAAATCAATAATTTTGTTTTATTTACTGATCGAAGTCACAGATGTCACAAACTCAAACTACTAAATTTAGCAGAGGAATTTAAGATTTAACTGCTAGATTTATATTTCCTATTGAAAAATGTTACAATATTCTTTTTTTTCTATTTTTATATATTTTTTTATTCCACAGAAATGCGTATTTATATTACGCAAAAATATGTATCGAACATATGGAAAAAATATAGTGCCTATTTATTTTTCAGTATGGACAGCTGCATGAAATTGAATAAATAAATAAGTTCATGAGTAACGAGATTTTGTCGAAATCATTTTATTCGTGCTATGATTGATCGGCGGTGTCGTCAGACAGACTGGGATCAAGACCAAATTCATGCAATACAATTTTTTGCTTGTATCAAATGTCAAATAAAAAATTATATAAAGGGCTAACCCCAGCTGAATAAATAATTGCAGAAACAGTCTTACGTATGTTTCGATGTTTTCAAAATTTTTTGTCTGTTTATCCTATAGTATCTTATTTGTATAGTCACGATGTAAAGAAAAAAAATGAAAATAACATTAAGTAGGTCGAAAGAAATAACCATCTGAAATTCATTGCCAATTACAGATTTATTAGGACCGAATATGGCGTTAAACTAAGTAATTATTTAGCGTGAAAAAACTTATCAAATTTGTAAATATAAATGAATCATGAGGTTAAATATAAATAAGTAAAAAGGGCGTATTAACAAGTAACAAAAGGTGCCTCTTCACAATATGATATATTTAGAATTTTACAGATCGGGACGTAAATTGGGAGGTTCACTGAGAGAGAAAATTATTAAATGGCAACAATTGATTTTATTTATGGAATCGTAGAGCTATTTTGAAAATTTATATATTAAATCCGGTGTCCCCATTCAAATCAAGAATTTATCGATTGGTTTACACATTGTAATGCAAACGATAAATCTACAGACGTACAGACAATACATTTTTTTTCAATATGTGATTGCGTATAGTGACAAAATATTTACCTTCAAAGGATTAAATATTCGAAGAATGCCAATAAGTTTTCTTTCAATTTTCCATCAAAAATGTATCATCACCTACCGAGATTTTCTACGCAATAATAATCGCCGAGCTCTTTAGCTTCGCTTTCTAATAATCTATTTTTACTGACGCTTTATGAAAATACTCTGCAGCTTCCTGCGATCGTTGCTTTAATCATTCTATTTTTAGGCAACCTAGATACAAATTTTCGTGAGAAAAAAAAGAATTATTTAGATCATGGTTCAAATAACGAAAAAATGTTTCGCTTCAAAGGATAAATATTTTAAAAATTCCGATAATTATTGTCTCAATTTTTTTGTTTTCAAATTTTCTGTAAAACCGCGCTCATGGGCTTCAAGATTTCCAACGCAATAACGGACGGGAAGATTTTTAGTCTCACTTTCTCAAAATCTATTTTTACAAACGCTTTATAAAAATACTTTGCGACTTCCTACCACCTGTTTTTTAATTATCCTATTTTTAGGCAACCTAGATACAAGTTTTTCTTCGAAAAAAAATATATATGGATCAGTGTACAGACTAGGAAAGCAGCGGTGACAGCGTCAAGCTCAACGATACGAAACAGAAGCAACGTGGCATAAAACTGCATAGCCTTCGAAATAGGGTTAACTGGCAAAGCTCTGGAAATTGAGTTACGCACTCTCTGAACGCGAGCGTTTCATAGAAAAGCTTGTACCAACGAGATTTGAGTTCGGTCCAGTCTGTGTGACAGGAGACAAAAAAAAATAGTACAGCTAGAATTTTCGAAAAACTGAAAGGCTTCCCATGCTACATGCACTGGTGTACTGCAGCTGCTTGCTAACGCTGCTGTGCACTCCCAGCATACCAAATGTTGCACACCGATTCATCATGGGTATCATATCGTAATGGTCTGAAAAAAAGTGTGCAGAATATTTTCCATGTATGTACCGTTTTGAAATTTAATTTCCCGCCTGTCATTTTTTTTATACGCCATTTCTGTTCATAAAAATGTTATTGGATGACATTTTTGGAGGATTCGATTTATTTAATTTATCGAATCATATACTGAATCAATAAAAAATATTAAAACTAATGTTCTCAAAATTTGACGGAATATGGAGAATGAGACTGTATTGCATATATCGAATATTTTCTATGCTGAAAAAAAAAATAGTATTAATTTTTTATTTATTTCATATTAGTTCCTCGATAAAATAAATAACAAATTTGTCTTCTGTACTGCAAAAAACATCGGTGACTAACAAATCATTTTGTTTTTTAAATATTTTTATTAAAAAATGCAGGTTTTTACGAAAATGTAATAAAGAATCTGTATGAGTTGACTTTATAGAAGAAAATCGTATAAAGAATCAGTATGAGTTGAGTTTATAGATTTGAAAAATCGGAGCGTCGTAAGATGACCATTTCTGCACACTCCTTTCTCTTTTTTTGGTTGTTTTTTAAAGCGAATATACGAACGCAACAATTGAGATATCGTATTGATCTTGACGCCATTGTATTTTTTTCGACGAGCACTTTCAAAATAAAATTTCAAATTTCGTGATTTTACCTTTTGAAGAAGTCCGAGGTCAAACAAAATTTTCCATTTTTCGTAAATTCCGAAAAAATTCATAGGACAACCAAAAAAAAGTGCAATTTTTTCCATGTTTTTGTATATTTATTATTATTTATAAAGTTTTGCACAAAAAATCGTCCATATTTGTAGACAATGGAAAATATTTTATACGATACTCGGCGGAAAATCTCTTTCTCAGCTCGTGTGATTGCAACCTCACTCTCGTGAGAAAAAGTTTTTCCGAACTCGTATCGTAATGTACTATAATGAGACCTTTACATTGAAGTCGAAAAAGGCCGACCTAAATAAAATTTTACGAAGTTATGGTTAGTTCTACACCATCTTTGTTTATGCAAACACCATTGAGTAAATCATTTTTAAACTGCTTCTTTTCAAAAAATAGAAATTAATTAATTACTTTATAGAATTGGACATACCGGAACTAGCGATGCAACTCGAAGAGACTCACGAACGTATCATTTTTTAGTATACGTGCCGTCGATACGAAGTTAAAGAGCAACTGTTCTTATGCTTTAGTATTCTATAGATCGTATCGCAAAGAGAGAAAATTCACTGAGAGAGAAAATTATTAAATAGGAGCAATTGATTTTCTTTATCTCATAAATCTATAGGCGTACATACAATACATTTTAATTTTTTTTTAAATAAATACATTCAAATATATTTAATATTGTAAATCATTTTGAAACTGCTCCTTTTACAAAAACTAGAAATTAGTTAATTAATTTAACAATAATTGGACACAATTGGATGTAACTCGAAGAGACTCACGAAGGTATCATTTTTGAGTATACGTTCCGTCGATACGAAGTTAGAGAGCAACTGTGCTTATGCTTTAGAATTTTATAGATCGTATCGCAAATTGGGAGGTTCACTGAGAGAGGAAATTATTAAATGGGAACAATTAATTTTATTTATGTAAACATAGTGCTATTTTGATAATGTATATATTAAATCCGGTTTCCCCATTCAAAGCAAGAATTTATCGATTGCAATACACATCATAAACACAAACAATTAATCTGTAGGCGTACAGACAATACATTTTTTATTTTATTTTTAAATAAATATATTTAAATATATTTAATATAGTAAATCATTTTTAAACTGCTACTTTTAAAAAAAAACTAGAAATTAATTAATTAATTTAACGATAATCGGACACAATTGAATGTAACTCGAAGAGACTCACGAAGGTATCATTTTTAAGTATACGTTCCGTCGATACGAAGTTAGAGAGCAACTGTTCTTATGCTTTAGAATTTTATAGATCGTATCGCAAATTGGGACGTTCACTGAGAGAGAAAATTATTAAATGGGAACAATTAATTTTATTTATGTAAACATAGTGCTATTTTGATAATGTATATATCAAATCCGGTTTCCCCATTCAAAGCAAGAATTTATCGATTGCAATATACATCATAAACGCAAACAATTAATCTGTAGGCGTACAGACAATACATCTTTTATTATATTTTTAAATAAATATATTTAAATATATTTAATATAGTAAAACATTTTTAAAATGCTACTTTTAAAAAAACTAGAAATTAATTAATTTAATTTAACGATAATTGGACACAATTCGATGTACCTCGAAGAGACTCACGCAGGTATCATTTTTGAGTATACGTTCCGTCCATACGAAGTTAGAGAGCAACTGTTCTTATGCTTTAAAATTTTATAGATCGTATCGCAAAGAAAGAAAATTCACTGAGAGAGAATATGATTAAATGGGAACAATTAATTTTATTTATGTAAACATAGTGCTATTTTGATAATGTATATATCAAATCCGGTTTTCCCATTCAAAGCAAGAATTTATCGATTGCAATATACATCATAAACGCAAACAATTAATCTGTAGGCGTACAGACAATACATTTTTTATTTTATTCTTAAATAGATATATTTAAATATATTTAATATAGTAAATCATTTTTAAACTGCTACTTTTAAAAAAACTGGAAATTAATTAATTAATTTAACGATAATCGGACACAATTGAATGTAACTCGAAGAGACTCACGAAGGTATCATTTTTAAGTATACGTTCCGTCGATACGAAGTTAGAGAGCAACTGTTCTTATGATTTAGAATTTTATAAATCGTATCGCAAATTGGGAGGTTCACTGAGAGAGAAAATTATTAAATGGGAACAATTAATTTTATTTATGTAAACATAGTGCTATTTTGATAATGTATATATTAAATCCGGTTTCCCCATTCAAAGCAAGAATTTATCGATTGCAATATACATCATAAACGCAAACAATTAATCTGTAGGCGTACAGACAATACATCTTTTATTATATTTTTAAATAAATATATTTAAATATATTTAATATAGTAAATCATTTTTAAACTGCTACTTTTAAAAAAACTAGAAATTAATTAATTAATTTAACGATAATCGGACACAATTGAATGTAACTCGAAGAGACTCACGAAGGTATCATTTTTAAGTATACGTTCCATCGATACGAAGTTAAAGAGCAACTGTTCTTATGCTTTAGAATTTTATAGATCGTATCGCAAATTGGGAGGTTCACTGAGAGAGAAAATTATTAAATGGGAACAATTAATTTTATTTATGTAAACATAGTGCTATTTTGATAATGTATATATTAAATCCGGTTTCCCCATTCAAAGCAAGAATTTATCGATTGCAATACACATCATAAACACAAACAATTAATCTGTAGGCGTACAGACAATACATTTTTTATTTTATTTTTAAATAAATATATTTAAATATATTTAATATAGTAAATCATTTTTAAACTGCTACTTTTAAAAAAACTAGAAATTAATTAATTAATTTAACGATAATCGGACACAATTGAATGTAACTCGAAGAGACTCACGAAGGTATCATTTTTGAGTATACGTTCCGTCGATACGAAGTTAGAGAGCAACTGTTCTTATGCTTTAGAATTTTATAGATCGTATCGCAAAGAAAGAAAATTCACTGAGAGAGAATATGATTAAATGGGAACAATTAATTTTATTTATGTAAACATAGTGCTATTTTGATAATGTATATATTAAATCCAGTTTCCCCATTCAAAGCAAGAATTTATCGATTGCAATACACATCATAAACGCAAACAATTAATCTGTAGGCGTACAGACAATACATTTTTTATTTTATTTTTAAATAGATATATTTAAATATATTTAATATAGTAAATCATTTTTAAACTGCTACTTTTAAAAAAACTAGAAATTAATTAATTAATTTAACGATAATCGGACACAATTGAATGTAACTCGAAGAGACTCACGAAGGTATCATTTTTAAGTATACGTTCCGTCAATACGAAGTTAAAGAGCAACTATTCTTATGCTTTAGAATTTTATAGATCGTATCGCAAATTGGAAGGTTCACTGAGAGAGAAAATTATTAAATGGGAACCATTGATTTTATTTATGTAAACATAGTGCTATTTTGATAATGTATATATTAAATCCGATTTCCTCATTCAAAGCAAGAATTTATCAATTGCAATACACATCATAAACGCAAACAATTAATCTGTAGGCGTACAGACAATACATTTTTTATTTTATTCTTAAACAGATATATTTAAATATATTTAATATAGTAAATCATTTTTAAACTGCTACTTTTAAAAAAACTGGAAATTAATTAATTAATTAAACGATAATTGGACACAATTGGATGCAACTCGAAGAGACTCACGGGCGTATCATTTTCGAGTATACGTTCCGTCGATACGGAGTTAGAGAGCAACTGTACTGATGCTGTCGACTGTAACGAGAGTGTTGTGGTGTGGCCATTGAACACGACTCAACTTGACTCGACAGAGAGCCTAAATTGCGTATACTATTCGGAGGGGTCGGCCGAACGTACAGCAGTAGAAACGTTTCACCGAGCTGTCAAGAGAGGATTCTCTCTGTCTGAGCGCGTACGTGCGTTATCCATTTCGGGCTACGTTCCTGCAACACCGATCCGCTCCCAAGCTGCTGCGGGTTCTCCGCTGTGTTCAATCCTCCTGCTGCTAGACGGGCTACTAGCTTTGGACGAGAGTCTCGCCGCAGCCGGAAATGGAAGTGCCAAATGTGCAGCTGCTCGAGCACGCAGTTATGCTCTATTGTTGCCATCAACTTCGCCCTGCACCGTATCTCAAGGCCAATTTTTATCAAGCATACGCCCATCCAATGTTACGGTGTATATCATGTACAAGTTTGAAAAAAAAAATAAAAATAGAACCTTGGAATTGTTTCTTCACTGTATATTGAATGATCTTAGCTACCTTATGGAAGAAACTTTGTAAAAAGTACACAATAGTGAGAAAGCATTGTGCGAGATTCTACTTTTGCATCCTTGTTTGGAATAAATTGTGAAACTGAAATTTGGTGAAATTTTAGACGCCAAGGTGTAGTAAAGAAAAATCCAAATTCCTATAAACACCGTACACTGAATATTATTTTGTTTTCATGGAAAATTTGAGCACAGTATCTCAAGTTTTGTGAAAGTAAATACAATATTTCCCGAGTTAAAATTTAAACCCTTCCAACACCCTTCGTTCAATTAAAGTGGGTAAAATATGCCACTTTTGAAAGTTTATACAAGGGTCTAAGAACCTCATCTCACTCTATACAACCTAATTGGAGGTCCAAGCATAAGAAAATCAGTCTACAGTAGATTTCGTTTACTCCATTGGGGTAAACTCCATTTTAACTCCATTTTCGGAAGTTTTGACGAGAGTCAAAGGAATGGAGCAACCTCCGTTTACCCCGCGGGACTGCTACACTGAAAGAAATGAATAGTTGTCATAACTAAAAAATGAGTTGACACAACCAATCATTATTCTATTTCCCTTACAACTCAAATGGTAGTGCCAACGATTCAAATGGTAATACCGACGATTCGAATGGTAGGCCCAATGATTGGATTGGTTAACCTCACTAATCTCGCGAGAACTAATCGTGAATAGTTGAGGTTACTATTCGATATGGTTGAGGCAACTAATTTTTGAGACATTGTGTACAGCAAATGGGAAACGTAGTTGTCACAACCAAACATTTCTTACCGTGTACACGAAAAAAAAAAGATTAGTTGCCATAACCACGAAATGAGTTGGCACAACCAATCGATTATTCTATTTTCCTTACAACTCAAATGGCACGAAAATAGTCACATTAACAATAACGTAGTTAATGTAACTACAAAAATAGTCACCTGGACTAATAAAATATAATTATCACTGATTAGTTACCAGTACCATCTTAATTTCTCTCAGTGTGACTTGCAATCCTAACAAAGTGTCTTCCAGCAGTTCGATTGGAGTTTCAACAGTAACTTGAGTCTCTTGACGCACAAAGTACAGTACATATTGATATATTTAATGAACCATTTATTTATTGCACTATTTTTAAGATTTTAACATGTACTTCTCTTGTCGCATAGATTGCACAAATAAAATGTACGCAGAAAAAAAGATTAGTTGCCATAACCAAGAAATGAGCTGACACAACCAATCGATTATTCTATTTATCTTACAACTCAAATGGTAATACCGACGATTCGAATGGTAATACCGACGATTTGAATGGTAGTCCCAACTATTCGAGTGGTAGTCCTAACGATTGGATTAGTTAACCTAACTAATCTCGCGAGAACTAATCGTGAATAGTTGAGGTTACTATTCGATATGGTTGAGGCAACTAATTTTTTAGACATTGTGTATAGCAAATCGAAAACGTATTTGCCACAACCAAACATTTCTTTCCATGTACATTTAGGTTTTGAAGAGGGTTTAAATTTTCAACTCGGGATACACTTTAAAAAAAACAATTTCGCAAAATACCCTAAATTTTATTAAAGTTAGAGCGACCACGTCCTTTTTTTAAAGAATTCAATAATTCATAATATATAAATTTGTGTATACAATCTGTCAAAAAATAAAATAATCAAAATGTCGTGAAAGCAACGCTTTCTCTATGAGGCAGCAAAATAAATCATAAATTAGTAGTAGTAGTAAATGCGCTTTATTAGCCTTAATTGTACAATGTTTAGGTCAGTCTATAAATAAATAAATATTCTTTACAAAGTGTTGCTTTTCCGAGGCTAATGGGCCATCAACCGAGGTCCTTCACACCGTATTTTAACAATGCGTGGGCGATTTTATATATTGTTATGAATATAGAGATTAGGCTTTATAGGAACACACGATATGACGATCGACAAACGAAAACTTTGATATACTTCACAGAAAACGTGACAAAAGAAAGTCTTGACAGGACTTTGACTGCGAGCAGATGTGCGAACAAAAGCGTTAAAGATAAATAGAAGCCTTTGTAATTAATAATATCCGTCCCACAAACAAATATCGGGTTTATTCATTCGCTCGGTCGTAACAATATTTAGACCTAGTTATAATAAAAATATATAACATGTATGATCTTAATCTGCTAGACGAAAAATAATTTCGAAAATAGTGTTGGTGGCGAATTTGTCTTTAGGGACGTTGTTTGGGGGAAGTAATCTGCATTAATAAGAGATTTCCTCAAGGTGTTGGTGGGCAAATTCGTGCTCACCTTATTTGCTCTGTCAGTGATTGGCTCTATTTTGGTTATGTCGTATAGCAACTGGTTAAAGGGGTTGTGAAGTGGATTATTCGGATGACGTAATTTTGTGAGGTGGCGGAGTGAGATTTTTTCTGCTCTTTTGATATTTCGTAAGGCTGGATTTCTGAAGTTGCGATAGAGTTGGTAACCATAATCTAGAATGGGGGGGGGGGGCAAATACATTTATAGATTTTGGTTGTATATTTTATGGCGATTTGCTTGTTCTGATAAGTTAGTTTGCGGAACTGTGATGCTCTTGCTGTGGTTTCGTTTGTTTTTAATGTTTTTTGTGTGACTGATGAAGTTTAGTTCACTGTCAATGGTGATTCCCAGTTTCATGGTTACGCTTGGTTTGATCATAAATAATTTTTATAATTAAAAAGAAAATTACTTTACAGCTTTCGAAAATTCACTGTATAAAGTTATTCTAACCAGTTTAATAAAAAAATCGAATGATCAATTTTTCTTTAGAATTAATCATCTTGCGATTTAAAAATAATGTTAAACAAGTTAAAATATCCCTCTGTTAGTGCAATGTAGGAATACAATTTAGCGGTACTGAAATTAAAAAATTAAGGTGAAGTTTTTATATTAAATCTGACTTGATCAACGTTTTTTTCATAAAGTATACTCATTTTCCTTCAAAATTGTATTTTATATCTTATATACCAGTTTATGAATGAAATTTTCAGTACGGGTCTATTAAATTTCAAGCAGGTATATCAGCGGTGTCGCCTAGTGGTTTTTTTCCTTTTTTCGAATAGTGGAGTGAAGTCGACAAATATTGCTACTTGTTGCGAGAGGCGGCGTGGAGGCCACCAATTTCTAAAGTACTTCGGCAGTTCTTCAAGAGTCATAAATTTATTCCACTTTCCGCATTCAGTTATGATGACATATTTTCAATACAAGAGATTTTCATAATATTTGTAAAGTATGTTGTTTGGTATTTTCTTTTAAGAGTTTGATATAGAAAGACTATTTGTTTTTAAATAATAAGATAATATAAACAAGCTATGGATAAAATACTATATATTATTTTCTCAAAAAAAAAAAAAATCTCCAAAGAATTCGTTATTTTATATCCTAGATTTTAATAAACTTGAAAACAATTTTATGATTTTCTTCACTTCAACCAATTACGACTAAACTACCGTAATGGATTTAAAAGGAAATTGTAAAGTTAGATTATATAAGTAGTTAGAATTAATTGACAATTAATGTTGTAAATATGAAGTTTTAAACATTCATTACATGCTGTACATTACTTTAATATCACACTTGTATTATCTATTTGATATACTAATTAGATTAATAAAATATCCAGTGCCAGTGCATTTAATTTAAAGCAGATTTTTTTGTCTTTTCTTCTAGCCATATTTATTCCTTTATTTTCCCACGTATGGTGGAAGTGAATAGGAAAAATATTGCTACCCACAGCGAGAGTCGGAGTGGAGGCTAATAATTTAAAAAAAGATTTTGCTCCTACGAATTACGATGCTGTTTCTATACCAACTCTTTTCTTTTACGCTTCATGGCTCTTCTATCTACCATTCATTCCATCCACCTGAACCGAAACTCCGTAACGAGCTTACGTATGCTGTTCACATATGTTCAGCTGTTGTTAGTCGCACCGAGCTGTATTATTGTCACCCGTACGCTACGTATAGGTGAGCAACGTCAGTAACACAGCATAATACATACCTATAGTTGCAATGGACTGAACATGTAGGTACTGAGTTTCTCCTTGGCACACAGACAAACGTCGAGGCAAATTACGGAGCCTGCTAGGGGCGATGTGTAACAAAACAGCACCGGAACTTTTCACATAAGCGAATTTTCAATATAGTCAATGATATAAATAAGGAAAACGAGGATTGCAAAATGAAATTATGATTAATCAACTATATTTCCTCGATAATTCGCTTCCTCATAGCGGAAGGTAACATAACGTTTAACAACAGCGTTTAATAACAACGTTTGGGATTTTATTTGCTGCGAATCGGTTGAGAAATTTTAATTTGACAGCATTTTCAAAATTTCGAGAAAGTCAGTTTACACTATAACTTTTGTAAATTACGGGATATCAGGCTGAAATTTTGTAGACCAATGCACTAACATTAAACTATAATCTGTGACAAGTTTGCTGTGAATTGATAAATTTGTTATAATCTTATTGCCATTTCATTTTTATATAAATGTCTGTAAACACCAATTCGTGGAAATTCTGAGATATCTGGCTGCAATTTTCCTCGTGGATTTATGATTCGTTCTAAGGAACGATCGCTATGCTGGCAAAGTTTGATTTTAAAAAAAAATATTGCTGCCATGAAAAAAAAATTCTGTAATTTTTTAACGTAAAAAAAATTCTGACATTTTTTAATGTATAAAAAATTCTGACATTTTTTAATGTATAAAAAATTCTGACATTTTTTAATGTATAAAAAATTCTGACATTTTTTAATGTATAAAAAATTCTGACATTTTTTAATGTATAAAAAATTCTGACATTTTTTTAATGTTTAAAAAATTCTGACATTTTTTAATGTATAAAAAATTCTAACATTTTTTTATTAGATTTGGTTCACATATAGACTATCATGGAACAAGGTTTGGGTACAAATTTGATAAAAATCTGTCAAACGATAAAACTTTTATGGCATTGATGAATTTAAAAAAAATGTCTTTCAAGCATAATCAATTGAAATAAGTGTAAAATAACTATTAATAATTTTTTAAAGTTTCACTTTGCAGATTTTTTTTTCAGTTTAGAGAACCATTACACATTGTTATACACAATTTTTCAATTGATTTAAATTAAATTCAATATGAATCCAATCACCATTCAAATTTTCTTGTAATAAATTGCATAATCGAGTACAATCAATCTCTGTTCTAAATATGATTACCAATAATTTAAAAGAATTGTGAGTAACCTAAACCTGATTTTTCGATAATAAAGATGATAAATAATGCTTACGTAATAAATACGACAATAATACTTTTTTTAAAATCAGAAATACAGTGAGTATTTCAGAAACTTGAAAAATAGAAAAGAAGATCATCCAAGATGTAGATCATGTGGGAGGAAAAGTGAGTTTGATAACAGAATCAGAACATCGTATGTAAAAACTTGATAATACCGAGCCATCTCGTCTAATCTATGTCCCCGAAGACTCTACGGTAGTAGAATGGAGATTTTCGAGAATGAGGTCACGAGGGAAAAAAAAAAACTGCGGTAGAGCGGTCGCATCGTCCCACCCGTCTCCGCGTACGATAACCACGCAGAACGAGCATCGGGTGAGAGAGAGACCCACACAACCACAGAAATTCCCCCCGCGCCACTGGGACTCGCGCAATCTAATACTCTTCTACTCGCCTGGGGGACGATGCTCCGCAAAACCGATACGCGAGATCGTAAACGAAATCCCTCTTCTTCTGCGTTTTTCCGTGTGCATTCTATTCCGCAGGTGTGCACACACACAGACACACACACAGAGGTACACAAAAGAAATGATATACAGAACATCGAATAACGATATGCCACACAAGACTGAACGATCGTAGCAACGATATTGCTCTGTGCACCATCTTCGAAGTGCATTATTGTATATTATTGGAGTACAGCACTTTTCCGTACGTCTTTTCTACTGCTTGATTAAATATAGAAATTTGTATGGATAAGTTTTTTAAAAAAAGTCAATTTCTAGCCAAAATTGAAATTAAATTAAATTTATGAATTGAATAATGAAACAGCGCTGCACAAATTTATTTTTTTTAAATTGGCAAGGAGGTTAAATCTTAAAAGTAAGACTGCTTTTAGAGCCATCGTGTCAATTACGCCACAGAATATTTATAAATACATTATTGTCTATTATTGGAGTACCAGCACGTTTCTATACGTCTTTTCTACTGCTTGATTAAATATAGAAATTTGTATGGATAAGTTTTTTAAAAAAAGTCAATTTCTAGACGAAATTGAAATTAAATTAAATTTATGAATTAAATAATGAAACAGCGCTGCATAATTTTATTTTTTTTAAATTGGCAAGGAGGTTAAATCTTAAAAGTAAGACTGCTTTTAGAGCCATCGTGTTAATTACGCCACAGAATATTTAGAAATACATTATTGGCTATTATTGGAGTACCAGCACGTTTCTATACGTCTTTTCTACTGCTTGATTAAATATAGAAATTTGAATGGATAAGTTTTTTTTTAAAAGTCAATTTCTAGACGAAATTGAAATTAAATTAAATTTATGAATTAAATAATGAAACAGCGCTGCATAATTTTATTTTTTTTAAATTGGCAAGGAGGTTAAATCTTAAAAGTAAGACTGCTTTTAGAGCCATCGTGTTAATTACGCCACAGAATATTTAGAAATACATTATTGTCTATTATTGGAGTACCAGCACGTTTCTATACGTCTTTTCTGCTGTTTGATTAAATATAGAAATTTGTATGGATAAGTTTTTTAAAAAAAGTCAAATTCTAGACGAAATTGAAATTAAATTAAATTTATGAATTAAATAATGAAACAGCGCTGCACAATTTTATTTTTTTTAAATTGGCAAGGAGGTTAAATCTTTAAAGTAAGACTGCTTTTAGAGCCATCGTGTTAATTACGCCACAGAATATTTAGAAATACATTATTGTCTACTATTGGAGTACTAGCACGTTTCTATACGTCTTTTCTACTGCTTGATTAAATATAGAAATTTGTATGGATAAGTTTTTTAAAAAAAGTCAATTTCTAGACGAAATTGAAATTAAATTAAATTTATGAATTAAATAATGAAACAGCGCTGCATAATTTTATTTTTTTTAAATTGGCAAGGAGGTTAAATCTTAAAAGTAAGACTGCTTTTAGAGCCATCGTGTTAATTACGCCACAGAATATTTAGAAATACATTATTGTCTATTATTGGAGTACCAGCACGTTTCTATACGTCTTTTCTACTGTTTGATTAAATATAGAAATTTGTATGGATAAGTTTTTTAAAAAAAGTCAAATTCTAGACGAAATTGAAATTAAATTAAATTTATGAATTAAATAATGAAACAGCGCTGCACAATTTTATTTTTTTTAAATTGGCAAGGAGGTTAAATCTTTAAAGTAAGACTGCTTTTAGAGCCGTCGTGTTAATTACGCCACATAATATTTAGAAATACATTATTGTCTATTATTGGAGTACCAGCACGTTTCTATACGTTTTTTCTACTGCTTGATTAAAATATAGCAATCTGTACGGATAACTAAAAAAAAAACCTCAATTTCTAGATAAAAATTAATTTGAATTAAATTTGAAACAGAGCGGCTTAATTTTATTTTTAAAAAATTGTCCAGGAGGTTAAATCTCAAAAGTATGTCTGCTTTTAAAACTATCGTGTTTATTTCACAACAGAATATTTATAAATACATTATTGCCTATTATTGGAGTACCAGCACGTTGCTATACATTTATTCTACTGCTTTTTTAAATATAGCAATCTGTATTGATAACTTAAAAAAGCCTCAAGTTCTAGCCAAAAATGAAATAAAAATAGATTTGACAATGCTGATCAATTTTATTTTTTTAAATATGGCAAAGTGGTTAAATCTTAAAAGTATGTCGGATTTTAGAACTATCGTGTTAATTTCATAACCGAACATTTAGAAATACATTATAGTATGTTATTAGAGTACCAGCACGTTGCTATACATTTATTCTGCTGCTTTTTTAAATACAGCAATCTGTATCGATGACTTAAAAAAACCTCAATTTTTAGCCAAAAATGAAATGAAAATAAATTTGAAACAGCGCTGCACAATTTCATTTTTTAAAGTTTCGCAGGGAGGTTAATTCTTAAAAGTATGTTTGCTTTTAGAACCATCCTGTTCATTTCACAACAAAATATTTAGAAATACATTATTTTTGCTTCCTCATAGAGGAAGTTTTGTAAAAAGCGAAAAATAATGAGGATGCAATGTGCAAGGTTCTACTTTGCATCCTTTTTATTATTGGAATACCTATACTTTTTTTCTATTGCTATTTTATAATACAGCAATATATATAGATAGCTACATAAAAATTCTCAATTTATAACCAAAAATGAAATTTAATACAGTGCTATCCAATTTTATTTAACAAATGACAAGGAGATTAAATCTAAAAAGTATGACGTCTTTTAGTGCCATCCTATTCATTTCACAACGGAATATGTGGCCGCATCGATAGAAATCGAATTGATGGGTTTACTTGAATCAAATGAATTTAATTAAAAAGAAGAAAAATCTACTGAAACAAATAAAATCTGATTTGAAAATGAACATTTGAAATTGGTAAAAACCATATAATTTTTTTTTTTTTTATAGGACGTGCAAAACACTTATTTGTATCATGCTATGATGTACATTTTTTATTTTTATTTTTTGGATCCCATATGCAATGAAACAATTAAAAAGTACTCTTTAATCTTTAATTGTTAAAAAAGTCGTAATTTTTATACGCTGACCCTTGTGCAATTATTCTACTATTCTAAGAAAAAGGACCAAGGCGGTCGAAAGAGGCGTTGATCCTACAAAAAGGGTCGCTAACTGGACACGGGAAAAGTGAAGCGCCTCTCCGTTGTCTGCGTCCTCCGGCCACGAAATAGCTTAAATATTTGTCGAGTGAATAGACGATGTTTACACATCAAATATTTACGCACTCACGCGGCTTACGTGTGTGCATGTGTCCTCGTAAGAATACACTGTGATATCCTCGTCTTCTATGGTTTATACGTATTTCCCTTCTATCGCATACCCACACGAGAGCCGTGACCATCCCACGTTCGTTAAGGTAGATAATCAAAGAAAAAAAATATTATTTTTCTTTGGCTCGTGATGAAAATGATAAAAAACACAGTATGTATTGATAAAGATTGCGCAGTTGACCATTTTTTCTGCAATCTGGAATCTTGCATGTTTTTGTAATAAAGCCCTTCTAAATTAAGGGAAGGGAATCAGACCCTAACGGATTGTTGATATTCATTGACAGATATCGCACTTTTTTCTGCTGATGCCATAGAAAAATATTCAATGTTTTTTTGAACATTAACTATACACTGAATTATAGATTTGGAATCTTCTTTTTTTATGTTCCATTTGCTAAAAAAATTATAAACCTGCATAAAGCGCAATCTCACGGTTGTCAAAAAACTGGTATAATATAATCCGATGCTGCAACAATGATTTGATTCCAATAAATATTTTAATTAGCGTTAACACAAATCTATTTGAACCAATTTTAAAAAATGTCAACGTTTCCATGACCTTAATATATTTTTTGTTGTCGATGCATAAAATCATAGAACCGTGTATTCCATGTTCATCAACCTCCTGCGTGCTAATTATTTATATGCAATTAATGGCAATCCCTTCCCTCACGCTTTTCACGCTCTGATAAAGTGCCAATTGATAGGGTTGTCGAGTTACCTTTCTATGCACATATAAATCATCACAGAAAATATTATGTTTAAACTTCTTAAGGGAATAAAAACGACTAAAACATATTTTTTGTTGAATCCATTCACAAAAATGTTTTTTTTTTCTTTTTATCGAGGCGCGTTTGCTTCCTCATAGAGGAAGCTTTGTTTTCGCAAAAATATTTTGTTTTGAGATTTTCATGTCAGGACACTCAGAATGGTCCAAAACGTCGAGAAAAGTGGTTTAGAAAAAATGTCCGGATGTATGTATGTGTGTGGCAGACTTGCAAAATTCAAACCGCTGTATCTCGAAAACGGCTTTAACAAACAAGCTGAAATTTGGCATGCTGATAGAGGGACAACGCCCCTTCCTATGTATACATTTTCGAAAAAATTGAAAAAAAAAATTCAGATTTTATAAGTCTTTTAATTTTTCGAAAAATGACTATGTTCTCTAGCTTCTGCAATTTTTCAGCTAATGAGCTAAATAGTTTTAGGCAAATAGAGAAATGAAAAATGAAGATCGGTATTGAATTTGAGCGGAATCCATAAAGTGGTTTAGATTTTATAAACTTTTGACCTTGCGAAAAAAACTTATTTTACATTCTTATTCAAGTTAAGTTCGACCAAGCCTACTCAAATCTTTTGCAAGGTAAAATTAACATCCAGTTATAGTAGATATCGAATTTGGTGAAGATTGATAAAGTGGTTCAGATCTTATAAGACACTGGATTTTTTAAAAAATCTCTGTATGTTCTCTAGCTGCCACAATTTTTTAGATAATAAGCGTAAATATTTTTTTGACAAATAAAGCAACGAAAAATGACGATCGGTATTGAATTTAAGCGAAATACATAAAGCGGCTTAGATTTTATGGAATATTGAATTCATGAAAATTTTTGTTTTCGTACTTATTATAATTTGTATTTAAAATAAAGATGCAAAGTAGAACTTTGCCCATTGCACCGAGAGAAAAATTTTCATTGATTCACGAAAATCTTTGCCAATGAAATGAAATACTTGAATTTCAATACTATATTTTCTTTGAATGATCTCAAACTCAATGAAAAGTAGTGACATTGATTCGAAGAAACATTTCTTTAAACCAATGAACCTTTTTCATTGATTTCAAAGATATCGTCTCTGATTCAATGAAACCTTCTTCTTACCAGCTCAAAATTTCGAAGATAACACGACTAAGGATTGGACATACCAATACATCGCACATACATCTGATCACTTGATCCACAAGAAACTTATGTTCCTCTTGCAACGTCCCACTTACCGTGGAACACTGGTTAATTGACTGTCCAAAACTTCAAGCCCACCGAGATCAACTTGCGCTATCAAAAACTTTAAAGGAATGCCTCAACACCGAAAAATCGTGTGAAAAGTGTATACAGTTCTGCAAAATCACTAACATTTACCAAAACCTGGTACCTGATATAACCTGGTACAAAATTGATGTAAAATGTAAAGGAACCATTTTATCCTTTTCATAATTATTTTCAAAAAAAAATGTTTTCCCTTTTTTTTGTCGTAATGGCCTTGTACTTGATGCGACAATAAGTAAATAAATGAAAAAAAAATTTCGAAGCCTATTTTTTCCTGAAGTACACGGCAGATAAAGCTCAAATTTTGTGAGTATGTAAGGAAGTACTGCAGAAATAGACTAAGCTTCTGGCTCCTCGAATTTCGAAGCCGTTCATTCGGGAGAACCGGAAAACAAAAAAGTGAGGTTAGGTGCGAGAGAGAGAGATCAATGAAAATGTTTCTTTGAACCAATGAAACCGTCTCTTTCAAACAATGAAACTGTTTCTTTAATATATGCTCACTAAGTAAATCTTTATTTGAAATTCAAATGCACTATTTCATTGAAATCAAAGAAATATTTTGTTGAAATCAATGACAAAAAAAATCAATTCATCCATTTCTTTGACGTTAATGAAATGTTTTCTCTCGGTGTGCTTCGTCAATAATTTTCATCTTTCGCAAAGCTTCCTCTACGAGGAAGCCAAAAATCAGATACAGGAACTTCCTCATTAAGGCGACGTTGCGAAAGATGAAAATTAATGAGTAAGCAATGTGCAAAGTTCTACTTTGCATCTTTATTTTATTTTTATTTGGCTAAAAAATAAATTTGGATAAAAAATAAGTGAAGATGACATTAACCTGGAGGCAAACTCATGATGTAAAGGAAGGGCGCTATGCAAACTATCGTTACATCGACCGAGCACCAATTGACTGGAATTAATTTAATGCACCGCCGTGTCATATTTTAATGCCATTAGTGTAATCCGCGAGACACTGGCTTGCTTTCGTGGCCTAGAGACGCTCTATATCGGTTGAAGTATATAGTGTTGTTCACTTCGCCACACCCCTGCTGCATCGTATCAGCTCACATTACAGCTAATGTGCATCTGCATCGAGCGAGGTAAAAGCCTTCGACTATCAAACCGTCGCGGATATTTACTCAACAGTAATTACGTTATAATGTTCCTTCGCATCTTGTCTTCTTTTCACTCTAAATATATTGTACATTAAATCGTAAATCATAATAATATTTATTTATCATTTGAAGTGTTTTCTGTGATTAAAGAGATTTAATTACCATATCTGAGTCATTCTGCGTCAGTTCAGCCACTATAATTTTTTTATACCACTCCTAATATTATTGGCCCTCACTGCCAAATTTTTTTTGTAAATCCTGTGCACATAACGGTCGATTCCAGGTTTAATAAAATCAGGAGCAAAATTAAGGGGTTCAAGTGTGAAAAAAGAAATGCAAAAATGTGGAATTTTCCCATAAATGCTTAGCTTATTAACAAGAACATTTTTTTCTTTTTACTTAAATAAATAATATTTTTACTAGTGCCATGCAAAGTAGGGTAAATTTTGCGTGAAATTATTATGATTATTACCAAAAACTAAACGCATTTATGGAAAAAAAATACCATTCATACGAAACTTAAGGGATCCTCCCAGTGTGAAAAAAAATCGATTTTTTTTGGTCTTATCCATTAGTATCTACGGTCAAAATCATCCTCTCAAATTTTCTAAGCGATGTTCGAAATACTTCGTCGGCATACTTTATGGACCTGGCATCGCCGATTAGTCGTAAGTACACAATTTAGGTATATGAAATTCCTACACTCGAAACATTAAATGCGTTTTTCTCGAAACGACATTTTTGAGAACGGTAGACATTCTCCAGAGAACAGTTTTCAAGCGATCGCTTTCAAATTTTGGGAGAACATTCTTCACGCTACTCTCTATCGTGCTAAGGAAGCTTTTTTTAAAAATCTTCCCATTTTTTAAAAGAAAAACTGTCGAAAAAAACAGCTAAATTCGGTACTTTTTATTCAAACCGCCGCCATTTTGTCAATTTTGATTTAAAAAAAAAGCCTCCATAGCGCGATAGCCAATCGCTAATTGATAATCCTTTGGGTTTTCTTTCGGACCAAAATTGCGACCCCTAGGATGTCCACCATGAGGCTATCTTTTTTATCAACATTATTTTCAACAATGAAAAAAAAAATTTTAACAATAAAAATCGTCTTATAAAAAATCATTTTCTGTCACTCATGATTACCTTAAAATGTCATAAAAATTTCAGATTAAGCGGCGTATAGTAACCGTCCGAAAAAAAATCGTAAAAATAGTCTATTTTTTGGGCCGTCACATTGGAAAGATCCCTTAAAGATGGTGCTCTGCTTTTATTTTTTTATTTATTTTTATTATTAAAAAAGAGAATGTTATCTTTTAAGCAAAAATAAAGGCATCTTTTGCATCACGGTATAGTGGTGAGACTACGAAAAAAGATTACTAAATGAGAAAAAGTACTTTTAGTTATAAAATCGTACATTTAACTTTTGTCTTCTGTTTCACATAACACATAACGTTTTTGTCACCCCAGCATCTGATGCAGTTTTTGGAAAGCTCTCACGAGCCTCGTTCATCCGCTATTCCCGCGTTCAAAGCTCGTTCGTGCAACACGAGATACGTTTATCGAAACGGTTTATCCAGGCACGAAATAGTTTTCCATTATTCTCGTTGCAGAAACAATACAAAACACGTTTTCTGTTGAGCTGGATTAGAGGCTATATAGACATTCGATGGCGGGGACAATTATTGGGTCTCAAAAAGCTGAAAGAATCCGCCTCAAGAATTTATTCACATGTTTTTCGCGATTTTTATTGATGTGGTATTTTAAGAGAAATAAATAGCACATCATTTTATTTATAAATCGATCCGGGTCGAGTTTACAGGCCATTCGCGCAGCCGAATATCTTTTTATGGTGGCGAACAAATATATCGCGAAAAAATTTAGCGGCGCGACGCGACATTAAAGCCGATGAATTATTTATATCGTTGTTTGAATGCAGGAGTTTTTTATGAGAGCATTTTTATAAATATATTATTTGAGTGGAATTTATCGTTGAGCTGTAATTTGGGAGTATAATTACAGTGAGATTCAAGTGCCATTATACAATAGAGATTTATTTAATATCTCTTTTATGGCTTTGATTTAGCGCAGCTAATTAAATGAAACAATTAGAAAGTTTATTCGCAGATGAAGATCTGTTTTTATCGACCGAGAATTAAACTGCTGTGCTTTCTGTAAATATTTACCATCAGATGGTGACGACCAGCTAGTTTTCTTGCGTTTCTTACCAACAGATGGTAGGGAAGATTCCGGCCGATATAAAACATTTTTCGCACTCAGTCGGTATCATACTCTAATATTTTGCTAACTGACATGCAGCACGCTGGAGACATTCACCACCTAGCGGAAAAGCGTTGAAACTAATGCCCAAACGGTACTTTTTTTTATCGACACCGCCGGATGAAATTAAAAAAATTGAATTTATTAAACTGGTTTTTTTCTAAATTATTCATATTGAAAACAAATTTTTTTAAATATATTTATGTTTTATATTCAAATCTTGTTAGTTAATTAAAAAAAATTAACATGTTTTTCTATTCCAATAATTTCTATCTTAGAATCCAAATCATATTCATAGAATATTTTCAACCCTGATAAAAAAGCGCCTAAATCTCTACCAAAAACATACAAATTGTAATTTATCCTAAATCCTATTTTCAACATTTATCAGTCCATTGAAAAAAATAATGATCAAGAATAAAGCCATTAAATACCGTTGAATTTCTCACGTCTTATTATTTCGGACTGAAAATGAGTAAAACGACTTTCCTAGTCGATGACAAAAAAAAATGTTCACCTTCCACTATAAACTGTAAATAGCTATTCTTAAATATACTTTGAAAAATACAATTTTTAAATGAAATTGACATTTAACGAAAAGTACCGAACATCAAATTCTCACGGTCACGAAATCCTAACAACAACAACAACACCAAAACAAGTGAGATCGTGGATGTTTCGCACGGTCGCCAGTAGACCACTCGGCGTCCCCCAACAGCTAATACCAAGTACCTGCTGCGGTATACATCTTTTAACGAAGAGGCACTCGTCTTCAAGGTGGCTCTCTCAGTGAATCTACTTCCATGTAGTGGTATACCCTACGCCCCTCGTTATACTTAGCCAAAGGACGAAGAAAACATGAGTTTCATGTGCTCGAGGGTATGCGGACTTTTCGCCAAGAATCTGAATAAGGATGTGTATATAGGGACAAGTTTATTCATTCTCAGTGGTGCGCCTCACGAGTTGTCGTCGTTATTCATTACCGCAAGAGATGCATTCCCGCGCGCACGTGAGCTATACTCCCTCGTTACTCCTCTGCCCCTTCAACCCCTCCTTTTTCCCGCTTCTCATAGCAAAGAGTGTAGATGCGGGCGCATGACGGAATTTAATTTGCGAGTGTAATATGACGCGAAAAAGACGCGCTCGTTCCCCTTAAAGCACTAGCACTGAGCAAACTATATTACGCATATTACGCTGCTATATAAAAGTATAACGAGACATGACAGATAAACTCCTACCTAGTCTTATACTCCCCGTGGCTTTCGACGTCACGGAAGATAAAACGGACTTGACGCTATTAAGCCGATATATAAAATGGTTTGGAATTAAAATAGAAAAGAAAAATTAGCCCGAGGAAAAATTCATTAGAATAATCAGGGCCTCATAGAGGACTTGGAGTAATCGAGGCCTGAGAGAGTACATCGGGGCACTGGAAATAATCTAGGTACAGGATGAACCGACCAGTGAATTAACGGTTAAACAGACGACAACACCCAGTGAATGAACGTTTTTTTATGCCCGTGCTCTTATGCACAGCGTTCATTCACTGGTCGATTTACCTTGTACTGTTCGTAGAGGTACTTGGAATTACCAGTGTCTAGGGGGTTCATAGGAGTACTTAATAATCAGGGCTTGTAAATCTCATTAGGTGTACTTGGAAAAATCCGGTTCTGGGAGCATTTACAAAGTCTGAAAATAATCTAGGCCTGGGATGCTTATAGAGAGACTTGGAATAATCTGGGATGGGAAAACTCACACGGTGACTTGGAATAACCTGGGACTGGGAAAACTGATACGGTAACTTGGGATAATCTGGGTCTGGGAAAACTCATATGGTGACTTAGAATAATCTGGGACTGTCAAATCTCGTATGGTGATTTGGAATAACCTGGAACTGGGAAAACTCATACGGCGACTTGGAATAACCTGGGACCTGGAAAACTCATACGCCGAATTGAGATAACCTGGATCTGGGAAAACTCATATGGTGACTTGGAATAACCTGGGTCTGGGAAAACTCATACGGTAACTTGGGATAATCTGGGTCTGGGAAAACTCATACGGCGACATGGAATATAACCTGGGACTAGAAAAACTCATACCCGAATTGAGATAACCTGGATCTGGGAAATCTCATATGGTGACTTGGAATAATCTGGGACTGGCAAAACTCGTACGGTGACCTGAAACTGGGAAAACTTATACGGTGACTTGGAATAACCTGGGACTGGGAAAACTCATACGATCACTTGGAATAACCTGGGACTGGGAAAACTCATAAGGTGACTTGGAATAACTTCACTGAGCAAAATATGTACAAATGAAATAAATCGGCGTACACCCTCGTTCAAACAAATGTTTCGTTTAGGACAACCAAATGTTTACTTTCTTCAATAATTCTTTGATTCAGTTGTCTAAAATATATTTTTGGTAGCCAAAATATTTGTTATACCAATTCAAAATTCATTTGAACGAAGGTGTACGCCGATTTAGTTCATTCTAACAATTCTTTTTCTCAGTGTTGGGACTGAGAAAACTCATACACTGACTTGGAATAATCTAGGCCTGGAACGCTTATAAAAAAAACTTGGAATAACCTGGGGCTGGGAAAACTCATACGGTGATATGGAATAATCAGGACATGGGACGCTTACACAGTGACTATGGGTAATCGAGGCCTAGTTTTTGGGAAGCTTTGGAATCATCGTGGCTTGGTGAGCTCAAAGGAGGCTTGGAAGCTCGGGCCCGAAAAGACTTATACGAAGACTTAGAATTATCGGAGCCTGGGACGCTCACAGACGAAATAATAAATACTCGGGTCCCGAAAAGACTTATACGAAGCTCGGGCTTCGAGCTCGGGCCGGAAAAGACTTATACGAAGACTTAGAATTATCGGAGCCTGGGACGCTCACAGATGAAATAATAAATACCTGGCACTGCTTACAGGAAGAATTAGAATAATTGCGGTCTGGGAGGCTTATAGAGAAACTTACAATAAGCAGGACTTGCGACAGCAGATAGAGAAAATTAGAATAATCAAGGCCTCAGAGACTTATAGGCAAACTTAAAATTTGGAGAGCCTGCGACAGCAAAGTGAATTAAAACAATCGAGGCCTGGAAGGCTTATGGAAAAACTTGTATTAATCCGGAATTGGAACGACTTATAAGGAAAATTATAATAATCCACCCCTGGGAGGACTGATAGAGAAACTTATAATAAGCCATGCCTGACACGTTTTTAGAATAATTAGCCCCTGGGAACACGCAGATAAAACTCTAGTGAACGTAACTAAATTCCTATATTTAATTTATTTTTATTTGGATTAACTAACAACTTCTTCCTATGAAACATATATGTATTTCATTGAAATGTGCACAATTTTCACTTCGACCATATTTATTTACTTGAAACAACTCTAATAGAATAACGCTCATTGGGGAAAAATGGTATTTGTTCGTACTAAATTATTTATTTACCCGGAAATAACATGTAATTCAATTGGCGAAATTCCTGTATTCAATTGTTCTTATTTAATCGAACTTAAATTTAATTTTTAATCCAGTATATATTTATTTGCTTTAATTATTTTAGTACATATGTCCGTTTATTTCATAACATTGAGTAAACAAAAATTATATTTATCACTACTAAATGTATTCGTTCATTTAAATGGACTCCACTGTTTTCAATATCCGAATTGTATCTTCCGATTCGTAATCAGCAATACCAAGTACTATTCAAATGACACACCGCTACAATGCGGTGTATCATAACTGACTGATCTACTCGACGCAGCTATTATGGAATTAAAAAATACAAAATCTTCATAGTCAATTTAGTCTAGTAGATAGCGTACGCGTTAGGTAGTTAGCTAGTTAGATAGGTCTTAATAAAAAGTCTTGTTTGCGGACGATTACCTTTTTAATTGTCCAATATGAATAAAATAATGTTATTCGATAATGATCCATTGTAAAAGATAGTCCTGTAATAAATGATTAATTTCCATATTGTTTATACTGAGCATAATGAAAAAATTTGTTTGTTTCGAAAACATATATATTTCGTGTTCATTATTCAACTGAAATAAAATAATTTTCTTAAAATAAATACAGTCCTATTAGGCCGGCACTCAAATAAGAAAATTTATTTACGTTAACTAAAATCTACTTCGATCTAATAGATCTTTTTTGTGAGTGAGGTCTTATAGAGAAACGCAGAATAATTTGAGCTTGAGGAAACCTTGGAACAATCAAGGCCTGGGATGATTCCTATAACCTCACCTCTTCTCAATTCCCCTACACTGAGGGAAAAGCATATCGTTGATTTAACGATTTCACATGAAAAAACGAATATAGGAAGGCTTGAAATGTTTTATGGTTGAAGCGATGATAGTATAGTTCAATAAACAATACCTTGCAAAGTTATTGGAAGCAAACGTTGAATCGTACATGCAACGAAACGGCATAAAAGAAACTAATATCATTTTGATGACTGCTACTATAATTATTTTTTGCTATAACCATAAAATAGAGACTGGGAATTCCTGGGAATTATATTTATGGTTGATCCAATTATTTTCTTATTTTTTGCTATGACCATAAAATAGAGAAGTTCTTCCTGGAAATTGTAGTTTATAGATAGATCATCGCCGGGCTAACTATATTCTTTTTTTAATTACTATATTTTTCTCTCAGTGTAGGTAATCAGTATTAACATATTTGGGGCCGTCCATAAATGACGTCACCACCGAATTTATGTTTTTGGACCTCCCACCCCTGGTCACGTATCATCACAATTGCAAAGCCCTCCCCCCAAACGTGACATCACGCGATCTCGCCTGACCCCCGCTCCATAAAGTAAAAATAATTTCAGTTTTTGTATTATCAAAAAACGTTATATATATATATATATATATCATACATAGTCGAACGACAATAAATATTTTAATATTATTTATGAATAGTAGGAGCAATAATGAAACTTTTCATAGACCGGTTAACAAAAACGTAAATAGGCTGTTCGTTGACTAAAAATGCTCCAAGACTAGTAAAAACGAAGATTACAAATGAAATAATCGGAAGAGATCATTTCGTTATAGTGAAATGGAAATTTAAAAAATGTCCCCAAGAGATTGCGAAATTTTGCGTGAGATTTTACATGGTGACCGCGGTCAGGAAAAACCGGGAAAAGTCAGGGAAATAAAAAATTGATCAGGGAATCAGGGAAAAGTCAGGGAATATCGAAATTAGTCAGGGAAAAAATAGATTGTTGCAAAAGTTTCAATAACTGAATAAAAATCCATAAAAGAAAGACTTGAAAAAAAACAACCGAAAAATATTTGAAAAGAAAAAAAAAACAAATAAAAATTGATATAAACATTACAACATAAATCTATTCGAACAAATCGAAGCATTCAACAAAAAAGTTTAAAAAGTGTTATATATTACTAAAATAAGTATTACACTTCACATCAGTATTTAATCGGATTTAAAGCATTATAATTCCAAAGAACGTTTATGTTTTGAAAGAGAAAATATATCTTCAAAAGTACTATTCGTTGTTGATCGAGAAATAAATAACTTATCAAAAACATGTATCTGTTTCTAATACATTTTTTTTATTCGCGTTATACATTTTTTAGTAGATGTCCTTAAAATTTCGGTCAGGAAAAATTGATAAATTTAGTCAGGGAAAAGTCAGGGAATTTTATCCGAAAAAAAACGGCCACCATGATTTTAAAAAAAATGGAAATGCGTGACGTCACAATTGTGACTCCCGGACCCTCCTCTATCGTCACAAAACGTCACTTTTTTCGAAAAATATTTGAAAAGAAAAAAAAACAAATAAAAAATGATATAAACATTACAACATAAATCTATTCGAACAAATCGAAGCACTCAACAAAAAAGTTTAAAAAGTGTTATACATTACTAAAATAAGTATTACACTTCACATCAGTATTTAATCGGATTTAATGCATTATAATTCCAAAGAACGTTTATGTTTTGAAAGAGAAAATATATCTTCAAAAGTACTATTCGTTATTGATCGAGAAATAAATAACTTATCAAAAACACGTATCTGTTTTTAATACATTTTTTTTTATTCGCATTATAAATTTTTTAGTAGATGTCCTTAAAATTTCGGTCAGGGAAAATTGATAAATTTAGTCAGGGAAAAGTCAGGGAATTTCTTCCGAAAAAAAATGGCCACCATGATTTAAAAAAAAAATGGAAATACGTGACGTCACAATTGTGACTCCCGCCCCCCTCCTCTATCGTCATAAAACGTCACTTTTTTCGGGACCCCTCCCCCCCTTGTGTGGTGACGTCATTTATGAACGCCCCTTTTGATAGTATAGGAAAATCAGAAGATTCAATATTAACGTCAGGGGGCATCACTCGAAACTTTCGAGTAGCGTTCTATATTCGTCGTGTGGTCATTGCCATTGACGTCGTTATCGCACAGTTGCGTATTAATAAATACCTAATAAGGCGTTGTCTCTAGCCACCCTGCTCTTCTTCCCCACCCCTGTTTCGACAAACGTCAAGATGAGTGGTTATTATTTCACAGGTGTGAATTATGATGGAACTGGGCGTACTTTAGCAATAACAAGAACCTACTTATCGTCGTGCAGCATAATACCTGCTATCGAATAGTTAACCATACAGCTTCGCTATTCACTTGTACGCTTTGATAGATACGTGTGTACGAGCCGTATCCGCCAACAGTTGAGGGTCGCGTAGAAAATTCTTTGCAGCACTCACGTAGCCCTCAGCACTAACACTAATGTAATACAGCATTAACTTCCTACCTCGTTTGCTCGCGATGTTGCTGAACAGTATAACGTTCAACCTCGTGTCTTTCGCATTTTCATCGCGCGTCACGTTGTGACTTGACGTATTTATCGACTTCCGGCTAACTTGGCCTGCGGACCTTTTTTTATAGCGTACGGACAACCTTTTTGCACATCGCACCTCATACAATTTCATGTCTGAGATTTCGAATAATATCAGTACTGCTAGTGGGTTTTTTTAGAATTGGATTATTATTGTTATATTGAAAATGTTTTTCCAAGTGCGATATCTGCAGGACTTAGAGACAGGTTAATAATTTATATACGGAAAATAGTGTTTAAGTATTCCTTTAAATCTATAAATTCAATTATATCGAAGAAAAACTGAATTTTTACCTTATTTGGGGTTTGAACGAAAGTTGACATTGACATTCCTCATATCATTTGTAAATACATTTTTTTTAATTTTATTAAAATATAACATTTTAATTTAAATACTTACCCATCGAGCTAGAGGCATCAACTTTGCTATTTGAAATACATCGGATTATGCAGGACCTCCATTCAATTTTTTTTCGGCTCCCTACATATTTGCTAAAAAATTTGGAACGTTCTACGAAAGAATTAACCCATTGTACTGCATCTAATTCTATTTTGTGTTTTTTTTTATTTGACAAAACATCGTACCATAGATATAAACATACGTGATGACTAATATTTATTTAATAATGACCAACCCCTATTGTAGACAATAAAAAAGACAATTCAGTAATAATATTTGCGACTTTTTAATAATACGACACTTGTCAACAAAATAAAATAGCTGAAAATATGAGTGATAGTTTTTTTAGTTGGCAAAGAATCCGAGATGTTTGACTATTTCTTGAGCAAATCGATGAATCGAAACGTCCTCTACAGGGTCGATACGTTAATTGAATACGTAATCATCTATTGGGTTGAATAGACGCGCATTGAATTTTAAAAAAATCCACAGCTCCGGTTTCTGAAAGTGAGAATAATTATTGTAATTATGTTTAAATAAACATTGAAAGGTCAGAAAAAAAAATAACGATGCATTTTTGCATACTTATCGAACGATGGAAAATACATGAGTCATCGCATTATTCAATGAAATCGGTATTTAATTAAGTTGGTCAGTGACTCATCTTTCCTTAACTGTATTGCGTCGACCGAGTTAAACAATTTGATGTAATCTAACAACTATTCCTAACGCAATAACCTACTTTTTTAAGTTTAATGGAAATGAATCAGAGTCACTTAAAGAAAATCATGAAAATCTTGAAATCATGAAATCATGAAAATTCAATGGTGCTGCAATAAAGTGCAACTAAGTGCTGAAAAAAGATTACTACGGCAAAAGAACTTTAATATTTCCTGAAAAAAAATTGAAAAAAGCTACAACGCAAGGAGAAAATTTTGCAAAAAGTTATCATACAAGGACAAATTTATTAAAAGTGAGTGTAACTGTACCAAATGATCATCAAACGGAAATTTTTATTTTTGTATTATATATAAATATTATTACATATAAATATTTTTTTCCGAAACCCTTTTTTTCACCATTTCGGACCACTCCGATTATCCTGATATAAATTTTTTTTAAATCCTTTCATATTGCTTCTTGATTAGTTTTATCTTTTCGCAAATCTATGAGACCCCAAGTAAAAAAATTATATATAGAGTATATAAAAAATATATATAGTTTTAAACATAGAATTGGGCATATATAGTTTTTATAAAATCTATATACAATTTATATACAATTCATACATAAACCCAACTTTACAGGTGATCTTATATATAAATTGCATATAGATTGTATACAGAGTTTATACAGACTATATATGCCCAATTCCATATGTCGGACTATATATACTTTTTTTACTTGGGACAGTATGTTCATCAATTTTAGTTTCCTCAGAGAGAAAGGTTTTGTAGAAAATTGATACCAATGAGGAATCAATATTAAAGTTTCCACTTTGCATCCTTCTTTCAAACAAATTTGAAAAATTGAAGTTTAATGAAATTTTAGCCGTTATGAAGTAATATAAAAAATTGAAAATTCCTATATAATTCGAACCCTTTTACCGATCTGCATTAAATTATGTATCGAGCATCACTGAATATCAAAGTTTGTGTTTGTGTAACAAAATTAATGTAATAATGTAAATTTTTCGAAAATTTCAAAACTCCATAAAATCCGAATTACTTTTTCGATTGCAGCCAAATTCAGTCCTAAACAACATTAAAGGTGCCCGCACTTATGAAGAACTATTTAGCGAAACATCGTACATTTTACAAAACTTAAAGTACTCACACTCTTTTATGAAGAAAAATTCAAAAAAATGTAAAATCAAAATTTGTGCATACATTTTGTCAAACATCGTAGCAATCAAAGACGGGATGCTGCTTCACTTGTGTACCAAATGCCAGCTCGATCGGTTAAATCGGTCGTTAGTTATACGAGTTTATAATTTCTAAGCTTTGCACACACATACATACATCGTACATTTTGTCTAAACACTTTTTTCGGTGTTTTCGATCATTATGAGCATCCTGACCCGAAAATGTCGAAAATTAAAGCAAATTTAAAGCTCACATTCAATCCCAAACAACATTAAATGTACTCGCACTTATAAAAAAACTATTCAGCAAAACATTGTACATTTTACGAAAGTTAAAGCATTCACGCTCTTTTATGAAAAAAATTCAAAAATATGTAAATTCTAAATTTATCCATACATTTTGTCAAAAATTGTAGCAATCAAAGACGGGATGTTGCTTCACTTGTGTACCAAATCCCAGCTCGATCGGTTAAACCGTTCTTGAGTTATAGGGGTTTAAAATTTCTAAGCCTTGCACACACATACATTCACCGGACATTTTTCTAAACCACTTTTTCGATGTTTTTTTCCCATTCTGCGCATCCTGACACGAAAATGTCGAAGATTAAAAAAAATATTGAAAACAAATCTTCTTCTTTGTAAGGCGAAATTGAATAATATTTTTAGAACAATGCTCAGCCATTGTATTACTAGTTACCATTATGGAGAATTGCGATCCCATTAGAGTAACTCGCTCGCAGGCTTTTTGCGCAATGCAGAGGAACCTCGGGTGGCACACGCGGTGTCCAAGCGCGTTGTTCCGTACAGTTATAGGATACGTATAGATAAGGACGAAGTGTAGTTCAACCGATACATAGGTTGTATTCTGGTGCAACAGAATCAACACGCGGGTACACAAACAGTGCTGCCAGTGTCACAAAGACGACTCAACGTTGCCGTTGGAGCCTATGAATTGGTGGGGGCTGATGTTCTACTATGGTTTCTTCTGGCATTGCCCCTTGTCGTTCTTTTCTGTGTCGAGGCGAATTGGTGTTGCTGATCCCTGCGAATCCAAAGTCCAATTGATCCAGCCTAGAAGGAAAATCAATCGGTGGATCTAGTAGACCTTCGATTCGTAAACACGAACGTCTGGCAAATGAAGCGCACCATTGAAATGCCTGTAAAAGCAGAAAAAAATGAGAGAATGGTACGAGAGTCATAAAGCCTCCGGTAATGCTCGTCAACCGAGTGGTTTCATATCTACGCGCTCTTTCCTTCGCATTTTTCATTCCAACGCCGATATTCAGCTGCAGAACTGCTATATTCGTATATCTCGTAAACCTTTGACTTTTGCCGAAATAAAAGCAGAACTCATCAATTTTTTTTTACACGTTTCAAGATCTACAGACAACTGTATTTATTCATATTTCACTTTAATTACATCGGACCCACTCCCCAAAAAAAATTCTTACTTTCTTTTTAATTAATAAAATTTACTATATATATTTCGATGGTAATTTTTTTTTGGCGTTATACTACAAAGTAAATTTGTGAATATGTTAAATTTCCAACACCAACAACAAAAATTGGTAAATCAACGAATTTAGTTTTCATTTTAAAAAATATATTTCGTACAATGAAAATACAACATTTTTAACGATTAAAAAAATCTACTTTAATAATATTTTTTTTATTAACAAAAAGATTCTATCGACACTAGAAATATTGCGAGATATATGAAAATCTTTTTGTTAATTCGGTCTTTCAAAGTCTTCGACTTTGGTAGTTGAAAAAACTTGTTCGTGTGCCTCTTTTATTACACAATAACCACGCATAAACGAATCTTCACTTTTATTCTAATTAACAAAATTTACTATCTCAATATTTTCTAACAGATCTATAAATATTTTTGTACTACATCAAAATTGACATAATGACGATTTTATTATCATTGGAAGGGACAAAAAAATTATGGACTTGTGAGATTTACAACGAAAAGAGGCAAATCAACAAATTCTTGTAAAATAATATGTAAATACGTTTTTAAGAATTATTTTTCGTAGATGTGGCCATGAACAATATTTCCAGAAAAACTTTCTTTTATACGTACAATCAAATTTTTTTTTTACTGCGTTTGTATCCAATTTATGTTAAGCCGGCCGGAGTGGATAAAACGTCAGGTCGTCCTCGGTGAAATGTCAGAAAAAGTTCAACTGCATCTGGATAATTTTTATATAAACGACTATTATTAATGTCACTATCATAGCTTCAAATGACATTGACTGCAGAGTAATAGGAGTAGTACGGATCGTTTAGGTTCTAGACAAGTCTGTAAGTATATGATAACCCATATATTCTTGATATATTTTCGCATATTATTAGTGGTACAATGACGCATACACGTTAATCAATGAATCACCAGTCGCCGGTTGCGTGACTAACAGGAAGAGTCTGCGTGCGTTCATGTTGAACATCCCGCATTCAACCTACCGTATATTCTTATCTTCGAAGGGAACTCGCTGTTGTCCTGCCACGAATCATGCTTATTTTTGCACAATCAGCACGATGCGCTTTTTCTTCATTTCACTCGTAAGGCTGCTGAAGCCTTGTTCAGAAAGTATTCTTCACGTCGAAGCTCATTTTCCAAGCTCTTAACTTACCACATAAGTCACAAAAAATTGTGACATTAAAAGAAAAAAATATAAACAATTAAAAATAATTATCAACAATATTGATAAGATAATTATTGAAATATCGTTTGCATTGTTGTGCTATGCGATATGCAAAAAATACATCAATAATTTGATGAATGATAAGTAAATACAATCATCAAAAACGTGAAAAAATTATTATTAATTAACATATCAGTGTATTTGAAATTTTTTAAAATTATTTGCAAAAATATTTCTAATGCTTTTGACAAACTTACGAATCAGTTTCTCATTATTCTACGCCGTGTAGAGATACAACAATTGAATGTTAAATGTCCGTCGTTTATATGCATAGAATCTTTTTAAAAATTGCATATGAAATGAGTATTAAGTCATCAAAATTATAATCGTTAATCATGACTTTATTAAATGACATTGTGGGCAGAGAAGACAGAGTGAGTACCCATTGGCCTCGAGGACTCTTTCCCTGGCACAATTCCCGCGTTGATAGTGCTCGCACAGAGCTTCATACAATCGCGTTCTCTCATTCAAGCTACTACTGTAATTTATCGCGCAAAACGCGCTAGAGAACACCTCGTCTGGAAATAGGCTTATGCAACTCGCGCACTGCAGTCACTCTCGTATAGGTAGATAAGATCGTTACGGTGATTTTAAGAGTCACCCTGCACCAACTTCTGTTGATGCAATCAAATTACCGGGAAATTCTCAGGGAAACAGAGGCACATAGGTCGTAGGTTCATTAATACATCATAACGAAGATACATTTCAGATATAATTTTGTGCCTCGCTGATTTTTATTTCTGCAGCCTACACGATGTATTTTTTACCTTTTTGTATATATTTACGAGATAAATAAATTGCCTCTCGTAACAAATAGTCACGTTTTATTTTTTCTAAGCTATTTTTTCAAGATACTTTCTTTAAAAAGTGGACACCATTGATGCATTGATACCAAATTTCTATCTAAACATTTTTCGGGAAATTTCGTTGAAAGTTACTTTTACGCAATTATTTAAAAAATGAAAATTTCTTTTATAATCATGTTATTATAATACAAATAGTAGTGATAGTAAGTGAATTCACTGAGCATACTTTTGTTTTATACTATTACACGGAGAGAAATTCAGAGACGCTACCGGCCTCTGTGTAGTAATGATAGTTGCCTACCGAAACCGCACCGCATCCGTGCAAAAACGCGCCACAATGCGATTGACTTCCGTCGAGCTTCCTTCCCTATCTGACGGGCACGGGCCAAACGGGAACGCTGCCGTCCCGTTTCAGGAAAGAATCGCTCCACAAGTACGACAGTAACGGCTCGGTTTCGAAGTTGGGATACTTGGTTCTCATTCGTGCCACAAAGGTGGCGCGCGGACCAGTTACATCGCCAAATTTCTCTCCGTGTAGTTTTGACATTTGACATCAACAAACAATTTCAATGCATGGACTTAGTCCCGATGCCAGTGTGGCCGAGGACACCGCCGACGAATCATAGCGCGAATAAAACGATGACAAAAGTTTCGATAAAATCTCGTTATTCATGAACTTATTAGGGAAGGATACAGCTATTTTTTTCAATCTAACATAATGTTATATTGCCAATAGGATATCAACTGAAACCTTTCAGCTGTATGAAAATAATTTAACCATATATTATTAGTAAAATCTAAATATATAAAATCGCCCGCACACTGTTAGAATACGGGCCGAAAGACCTCGGTCGATGACCCATTACACGGAAAGAAATGTTTGGTTGTGACAACTACGTTTCCCATTTGCTGTACACAATGTCTAAAAAATTAGTTGCCTCAACCATATCGAATAGTAACCTCAACTATTCACGATCAGTTCTCGCGAGATTAGTAAGCGTACACTGAGAGAAGAGTTTGTTAACAGTTAACAAATCTTGGTTAAATATGGCGAAATGAATCATTTAGTTATTTTTATTGAATCTCACTTGAGTCAAATAAGATTTGTTAGCTATTAACGAATGTCAGCGAGCTTTATTTGCGACAAGCAAATTTTATTTAGCTTAAGTGAGATTCAATAAGAATAACTAAATAGTTCATTTCGCCATATTTAACCAAGATTTGTTAACTGTTAACAAATGTTAACAACCTTTTCTCTGAGTGTAACCATTCGAATCGTTGGTACTACAACTTGAGTTGTAAGGGAAATAGAATAATCGATTGATTGTGTCAACTAATATTTTCATTCCGTGTAAACATTGTACATTGAAGTCTAATAAAGCGCATTTACTAGTACTGCTACTAGTAAATAGTAAATAGTTAGACGTTTATTATTAAAACAAGGATGCAAAGCAGAACCTTGCACATTGCTTCCTCATTATATTTCGCTTTTTACAAAGCAACCTCTAAGAGGAAGTATGGGAATTGATTTTGGCTTCCTCATAGAGGAAATCTCACGTACATACCAATTTTGAGCTTAATATCTTGAAAATTAAAAGCGTTATCGCGTTAACAGACATTTTTGAAAAAATTCAAAACCGCGTAAAAATTTAATGATCATGGGGATTTTTACAAAAATTGGTATGAACGATGAGGATTGACCCCTCTATTTATGGTGTAAATTTCAGCTCTATATCTCGAGGCGTTCCCGAGTTATAAAAGTTTACATTTTTTGAGCGTGTAACATACACACATACACGCACACACATACATACACACATTTTTTCCAAATCACTTTTCTCGACGTTTTGGACTATTCTGAGTGTACTGACAGGAAAATCTCGAAAAAAAAATTTTCACGAAAACAAAGCTTCCTCTATGAGGAAGCAAAATTAATTGGTTCTTTCATGTCTCCACTTTTTCTCGCAGTTTTTGGTGAAATTGTATTTAAAATAAATTTCGTTTGCAACTTATAAAATTTTTTTTGAAAACTTGTCATAAATATTGCATGTCACTGTTATGAAAATAATTTCACCAAAAAAATGTGTTTTTAGTACTTATAAAAAGTAATAACCTTTTTTGTAACTCTGTTGAGCTTATTATGAAAATAATTACGTCAAAAATTATTATTCAAAAATTAATTGAGGTTTTCACGTCTCTATTTTTCCTCAAAATTTTTTATGAAATTTTATTCAAAATACATTTTGTTTGCTGCTTAAAAAAAAATAAAAACTTTTGATAAGTGTTGGATGTTATTATTATGAAAATAATTTCACCACAAAAATGTATTTTTAGCAATTATAAAAAGTAATAACAACCTTTTACATAACTTTGTTGAGCTTCACATGAAAGTAATAGAGACATAAATTATTATTTAAAAATTAATTGACGTTTTCACGTCTCCATTTTTTCCTCACAATTTTTGATGCAATTTTATTTTAAATAAATTTTGTTTGTTGCTTATAAAAAAAATAAAAACTTTTGATAAACATTACATATTAATATATATAAAGTGACCGAAAATTTCAATTTATTTTTATAATATTTATAAAAGAAGTAACCTTTTTTTAAAATTACTTTGTTGAGTTTACAATGAGTAACATTGGCGTCCGGATATCTGTGCGCGAAAACGGTGACGTTATGCTGTCTGCTGGTATATAGCCAGTCGTGGACGTCATAATCGAGCGTCGACGCGGCTGGACTTCACGTCGTGTATCCCCCACGCCAAGAACGCACCTCTTGCTCGCTCATCCGCAAATATCCAGCGTTCCGTCCTACGGATATTGTGCGATCGGTATTTCCAACGAGCGAGACAGCACAACGCGATGTAAAAGGCCTCGGGTCTCTCCCATTTCGCAATCGGCGAGTCCACGAGCGTTGAACCTGCGGGCAATGTCTCTGATGCTTAGCAGAAAGCTGCACGTACATATGATGCACGCACGCACGGATGCCTAGAATATTCGTGCATTATGCAATTTCAATTATACCCATGGAATGTGTTCGTTTCGGTTAATTTTTTTTTTTCTATCATCAATTTTTTTATCCGCTTGCCATTCGTACAGCAATATTAACGCTCGACGTTTTCCTCGTTTCTTCATAAAGGAAGAATTAATAATAAAATTATTTTCATAATAATAACCTGCAAAATTTATGAAAATATATTTCAACTTTCAAATAACTGCAAAAACCTGCGTTTTCAATATAAGTTCGCAAAAAATTATTACAGCATAATATCAAGAAAATTTTTTGTTTACATTATAATTAAAATAATAATAATAAAATTTTGTTAACATTATAGAATCTTTGAATCTCATAAAAGCTGCAGATAATTGTTGGAAAATAATAACTTTTTAATCTATTGAAAGATACATTTTTACGAAGTTAAACAACTGTAGTTGTGAGGAATTTTAATTGGAATGATTTCGCTTAAGCAATTCTAAATAAAATTTGAGATTAGACCGGCACAGGAAATAGTAAACTAACCCAGTACGACCGGTGACGTAGGCTACGGTTCAATTCCTGCTGAATGTTAAAAGATTTTTGTAAGCAACAACGCGCCACAGTATATATATGGGGCATTCCATACTAAATCGACCAACGGCCGACTTTTAACTTTTCAAATATGGTTTGCGATTTTTTATGTTATTCTTCGACATAAAAAAATACATGTCGAATTTTTTCCGATTTTTTAATTGCAGTTTTTCCATTACATATATTTAAAGCTAAACAAAGAGCGCCCCAATTAACAAAACCAAATTTTTTAAAAAATACTACGATAAACAACAATCATTTGATCCACAAGCGAACGTGGAAAAATAGTTTCTTCTGCATTTTTTTTATATTGATTGTATTTTATTATTATTTGTTATTATTTGTATATTTATTATTATTTGTTGGCATGAAATGCACTCTATGTATCATAAATTTGTAATAGATAGCTCGTAGACCCCGAAGAGAAATTACGACAATTGGTATTGGATTTTCATAAAAGTCCTACCATTGAAGTTTTAACCTTTTTCAAATATTTTGTGTAGATGCATTTATTTTTTTAAAACATCAAAAAGTACAAATAAGAATAGAAAAAAATTATTTCTCCACTTTGGCTTATGGATAAAAAATGTTGTTTTTCATCGTAGTATTTTTCAAAAAAATTTCAGAATTAAAAAAACTGCCGTTTTTTGTTTAGCTTTAAATATTTATGATGAAAAAAAACAACGTTAAAAAAATATCGGAAAAAAATACTACATGCATTTTTTATGTGGAAGAATAACATAAAAAATCGCGTACCATATTTGGAAAGTTGAGGGTCGATCGTTGGTCGAGTTGGTATGGAATGCCCCATATACATAATGTATATTATCATAAATCATGCCACGTTTTCACGTAAACATTGGAGCATAGGGAGCTAGGTCATAGACGGCTGAATTCTGACGTAGGTATCCGGGGTTTTCCCTGATTTCTCCACGAATTCAAGTGTTCCGAATAAGCCATGAGTTTATATAACGGTAGATGTATGTATATTGCAAGACAAATGTTTTAAAGAAGTATACTACACCAAATTTGTACATTATATTTTATATTATATATTAAATACATATGTATTTTTTTAATATTTCAAACTGCGATAACTTATGAACTTTACGGCGTCCCAAAAAAAAAAAAAAAATACTAAAAATTGCGCATTTTCGTACACAATTTACAACAATTTTTTCGATGCCACTTTCCGAAGTCCTTTTCGCAAAAAAAAATATTTTCGGTATTTTTTCAGTAAAATATAACCTGAAGTTACACAATTAATTCTGAAATAATATTTACCTTGTGGGCCATAAAAAACGCACATTTTCGATTTTTAAAGATCTTGATACGATTAATCGTTACCGAGATATGGCATATTTCGCTAGAAAAAATTTCAAAAAAATTAATATTTGGTGTATCTGTTATAACCACTGAACCTCATTTTTAGACGCTTTTTGGGAATTTTTTTTTTTTTTTGGTGGCTGAAGTCATGTGGAATGCCTCATATGTATATTGCAGGACAAATATTTAAAAAAAGTATACTACACCAAAATTGTACATTACATTAAACTAAGCACTAATTAACAAAATTTACTATCTCAATATTTACGGTCAGAACTTTAAATATCTTTATATTACATGAAAATTGATCCAATGACAATTTTTCTCGTTATTGTAATGGACAAAGCAAATTGATAGATTTGTCAAATTCACAAAAAAAAAAGGTGTACTCCAAATTTTGTTTTATTCGTAAAACGCAAATACGTTCTGAGAAATTATCTTTGGTAGAACTTCCCATTAATAACATATTTCTTAATTAACAAAAAGATTGTTGTATAAGTATGTGGACGAAGACTTTTTGTTATAGAAACATAAAAAAAGATAAAATAACTAACAACTACTGATGTTTTACTATCGCACGAATAAAAGTGTTTTAACTGAACGATGTGTGTAGTGTAGTGTGATAACGTAAAAAATTTTCAATTATTTTTCGTATTATATTAAGATAACTATAAATAAATTGTGAATAATACCACAATAATGATTGCAATAAGTATTGCAGTCTTTATATATACAATAAGTATATATACGCATATATAATAAGTATTAATAGTTTTTGTTATATTTGCTTGAGCGGCATTAATCCGTTCTAAATTCCAAATCATGATGCGGGAGCTCGGAGAGTAAATCTGATATCGGTGATGCTATGTATATTTGACAGGGAGAACACACCTGTACCTTCAGTCGTGACGCGCATACACAGCACAGAGCAAAGCTTGACGTCAGAGAATCTCGATGGAGCAGGGTACTCGAAGAACCCAGAGGGGAGGGGGGGGAGCCTAGGGCACGTGCTACATGTTCTAAGGGGAGTATAGAGGGAAATCAGCTTTTGACGAGCGATTGGCGATAAGCGCCAGACCAGATATTACTTTACGTTACAGCTATATCCATCACTAGAATTCGCTGCTAAAACAGATGTGGCTTGTTCTCCATATCGCTCTATTCATACAGTGTTATACTACAACCGCACTTCTGACACTCTCTTGACGTTTGCTATGTAAATATTACGATCATGTTCTGATATTCACAATAATTCTTATCGGTTATTTGCCTCGGCGTGCATTCCTCGTAGCTGAGTGGAATGGCAATCTGAATGGCCGTTATTTCCAGCAATGCTAGACTCATTGACTTGTCTATGAATTACAAATAAATTGCACACTCTGCAATCATTCGAGACATTCATTGACCCCTCTTGTAGCTGTGAGACTGATGACATACAGTTGAATTTTACTATATTACGTATTTTTAAAATGAATTTCTATCGTTTTGTTAGATCGTTATACTTATTGTTTTAAGTATGTAAACGTATTGTATTTGAAAACATCTTCAGTAGTTCCAGACGATTATACAAATTTTTAATGGACATCGGTAGCGAGATAAATTAATAAATCTCAGAGATGCTAAGCACTGATTGTTTAAGCGCCATAAAAAGATCCCCAAGGCCCTAAACATTCTAAGTCCCAATTATTAAACGTTCACGCGGGCCTTGCAGATCTCAAATCACGCGAAGGACCCCTCAGGCGTTGAATATTGAAAGTCCTACTTAGGGCACGCCAGACCCTGTATATTACAAGACCCATTGAGAACACGTAGGTCCTGAATATTTTACGTCTCGCTGAATTCCCTGAGACACTGGACATTCTGAAGCCCACTTAGGGCCACCTCATAGGCTTTGAATATTTCAAGTCCAACTTGGGCCTCTCCAGGCTCTGAATATTCAAAGTACTATTCAGGGCTCCCTTAGCCCTAAATATTTCAAGTCCGACTTAGGCCACCTCATAGGCTCTGAATATTCCAAGACTCACTGAGAGCCCCCTGGCCCTGAATATTCAAACCCATTTGGGGCTCCCCAGGCCCTGAAAATTTTCAATCCGACCTAGGACTCCCCAGGCCCTGAATATTTCAAGCCCCACTGGCATTAGAGACCCTCAGCCTTGAATGTTCAAAATCCACTGAGAGCCCCCTAGCCTTGAATATAAATATCCCACTTAGGGTTCCCCAGGCCCTGAATATTTCAAATCCCACCTAGGCTTTCCCAGGCCCTGCATATTCCAAGTCCCACTGAGAGCCCCCGAGCCCTGAATATTTCAAGTACCACTGGGAGACCCTCAGTCCCGAATATTCAAAACCCACTTGGCGTTCCCTGGCTCTAAATATTCAACGACCTACTGAGGGCTCTGAATACTTCAAATCCCACTGGGAGACCCTCAGTCCCGAATATTCAAAATCTACTGAGAGCCCCCTGGCCCTGAATATTCAAAATCCCACTTGGGTTCCCTGCGTCTGAATATTCAAAATCCGACTTAGGTTTCCCCAGGCCCTGAATATAACAAGTCTCACTGAGAACCTCAGATCCTGAATATTTCAAGTCCCACTGAAAGACCCGCAGCCCTGAATATTCAAAACCTACTGAGAGCCCCCTGGCCCTGAATATTCAAAATCCGACTTGGGGTTCCCTGGCTCTGAATATTCAAAATCCGACTTAGGTTTCCCTAGGCCCTGAATATAGCAAGTCTCACTGAGAACCTCAGATCCTGAATATATCAAGCCCACTGAAAGACCCTCAGCCCGGAATATTCAAAACCTACTGAGACCCCCCTGGCCCTGAATATTCAAAATCTCATTTGGGGTTCCTTGGCTCTGAATATTCAAAATCCGACTTAGGTCTCCCCAGGCCCTGAATATACCAAGTCTCACTGAGAACCTCAGACCCTGAATATTCCAAGTCACAACAAGAGACCACTAGTCCTAAATATTTAAAACCTTCTTGAGGGCACCTTATATTCTAACTCCCACTTGGGGCTCCCCAGCTTTGAATAATCAAAGTCCCAATTAGGCTTCTCCACGCCTGCAATATTCCAGGTCTCACCAAAAGTCCCCAGGATCTGAATATTCCAAGTCCCACTGAGAGCCCGCAGGCCCTGAATAGACAAATGAATTTTCTTTAGCTGGTAGTACGTTCGTCGTTATACACCCGTTATCAAAGGCCATCTTATCGGTTGTGAAAAATCTCGAGCGTTGCGGTCAAGCGCGCAGTCAAATTATTCGAACAAAGAAAACGCATTAAAAGTGCATGAGCACGTAGCGCACACGCGTTCCCGTAATTCATTGGGCAGGCCGTGTGCGGTCTGCATTCGGTTGTTCTGTATGTATACATACAGCGTGAAACTCGAACTGCTGGAAACGCTCGTTCTCGAGTCCGATGTCGTAAACATTCCCTGACCAAGGCCATGGGTATTATGCCAATGTACTGCGTTGCGCGACGCATAGTAATTAACGCACTCGGATTTTATGCACGGACGAACCTACGATATCTCCAGCGCAACACAGTGCACTATACACGGATTACTCCTATTACCATAAAAACATGTAGAGATAAAAATAATAGTAACTTGACACATACTTTTCTTTTCCTTTTTTTTCGCGACGATGAATCAAGCGCTACTTGAACCCCCGGCGTTTGGCTCTTATTCTCTCATTCGTAAAAGGACGAAGCGATTCCTGGATTAAAGTGGCCAGTGTATATGTAGTACATACTTGGCTGTACATACTTAAATACATGAACCAGGAAAGCGGAGCATGCTACTAGCGTCTGCCGGTCTTGACCCGGTGCTCGGGGCTTATCGATTGTCCCGGCGCTCTCTGTATTCTTCACTCTATTCGACATATGCAACATTCTATGACTTTACGCTTTTATATATGTACGATAAGCTGTGTGCATAAGCATAGTCAGAGAACGAGGTTCGGATAAGGCCTTGCAGAAAATTGGCTACTGTTTTCATAGAGCAATCACAAGAACTTGAAATAAAGTTTGCACGACAAGACAAATGAATAATAATAAATCAATTTTAATAATTCTCAACTTGGCTTTCAATAATATTTTTTTTTAATCGACACCATTGAAAATAATAATAATGGCAAAAATTCATAAATAAATTTGTGTTAAAAATTAGTTTTTCTAACTTTTAGATAACCAGATTTTTTGTGTAATTACTTTCCTGATTTTTACCTTTGCAATTGTTATTATTATATTTTTTTAAATTTTTTAAAAAATAGTTGGAATAAAAACTTAAATACTTTTTTTAAATAAATTGGGTAAAAATACCGAAAATAATATTTAAATTATGTGATCGAAAAAAATGCAAGAATTTATTTGATAAGAACAAAAAGTAATATTATACAACATTTTGGCTTTATTATTATTCATAATAAAGGTTTTTAGTTATCTTCGAAGACGCTAATTTTCTTAATTGTTATAATTTACTTAGTGTAGACACAGAGTGAACCAATAGAACAGTAGTTTAGTAGGGGGCGCACAGAGGTAAAAAGCCTAAAAAGGTTGAAAATTTTCTCATCGTTGGAAACTTGCACTCCTGCCTGTGCCACTAATTATACCCTTGCCCGCGAGTAAGAGCAACTGGAAAAATGGCGTTTCCTGGTTTGCGCACTACAATGTGCGCTTGTAGGATCTGGAGCTTTTGTTCGTTACTGCATTGGAGTTCCTGCTTTTCTCACTTTTTGTCTTTTTTTTTCCTTCTTGCCTCGTTCGAAGTGTGCTAAACTACGATGGAAACAATGACCAATTGTAACGACGAAACAAAAAGAATTTTTATACCTCAATTCACAAAGTTTTGAATACAGTTAGTTATGACCAGCAAGAGGCTTAATTTTTTAGTTCAGATTATTCATTTGGAAGAAGTTAACATTTTAATACCTCATCAGACAGATAAATTCATAAAAATCAGAATAAATTTAGAAAAACATATTTCTTCCTCATTATTTTTCGCTTTTTACAAAGCTTCCTCTATGAGGGAAGCAGTATGTTATTCAATTTTGGCTTCCTCCTAGAGGAAGCTTTGTAAAAAGCGAAAAATAATGAGGAAGCAATGTGCAAGGTTCTACTTTGCATCCTTTTTCAAATTAGATAAATAAACATGTTGTGAATTCGCTTTTTCTATTTCGTTCTTCCGTTATTTCGTTATTATTAGAGCGTTTTCGAAAGTAAATGTGATAACGTATATTATTAAAAATAATTCAACATTCCATAAAATCACAAATTTCATACCGTTTGTCACTAAATTATACATATATAATGGCTGAATATTGTTTCATTTATATACAAAACTTGAGCTCGATATTTCAAGTTTTGCAAAAGTTACAATAGAGCGATAATGTCAATTTTTTTTTTAATTCAAAATTCCATAAAATCTGAACCACTTTACCCATTCGAACCAAATTCAATACCAAACAGCATTGAGTGCACCTACTCTTGTAACCAAATGTTCAGCAAAATAGACTAAATTTTACGAAAGTTAGAGCGACCACGTCCTTTTTTAAAACAATTCAAAACGGCAAAAAATCGAAATTTTCGCACAGATTTTGTCGAAAATTGGTAGAGTTGAAGAGGGTCTGCGGCTACACTAGTGTATCAAATTTGAGCGCGATATACAAAACCGTTCTTGAGTTATCGGCGTTCGAATTTTCGGAGTTGTATACATATACACACACACACACACACACATACATACATACGGACATTTGAGGATACTACGATATCCGAGGCCCCAAGATTTGACGGTGGTTTCCGGTAGTACTTTTCGTGGGGAGTAAAAAAGTTCATATGGACTATGGTCCTAACTGCCTTAGTTTCCGAGATATGAATTTTTTAAAATCTTATTTGGTAAAAATATATGACATCTTCGTGTGTAACTTTTCTGTACGATTTGATTTAAATTTGGTAGATTGTGATTATTGAGGATGCCTTTCAATGACTTTCAAAAATTCAAAATGGCGGATCCAATATGGCGGAAAAAATATTTAAAAAATAACTTTATTTCAATGAAACTTAATATTTACAAGTCTATGAGGTTATTGATTGTAAATATAGAAAAAGGATGAAAATGAAACCTAAAAGAACCCAAAAGAATCTATAGAACTTCAACTATAGAACTTGCACCCCACCAGGGGCGAAGCCAGGGGCGAAGCCCCTGGTGGGGTGCAGGGGCGAAGCCCCTGTTCGGGGGGTTCGGGGGGCGAAGCCCCCCGATATATTAAAATCTATATTAAAATCTTAAAAATTCCATATCTCGGAAACTAAAAGAGATAGGACTATAGTTCATAGAACTTTTTTGTTCCTTATGAAAAGTACTACCGGAAACCAGTGTCAAATATTGGGGCCTCGGATATCGTAGTACTGCCGGACATTTTTTCTAGATCACTTTTCTGGACGTTTTGGAATTCTAAGTGTCCTGACATAAAAATCTCGAAAAAAAAATTTTTCATGAAAACAAAGCTTCCTCTATGAGGAAGCAAAAACATTAAAATTGTATGTAAACATTTTTAAAAAAGTAAATAATTAGTATCTTTCGCTAAATACATGACTAAAATTCCTCAGCCAAGAAAACTTCAGTTGCTATTTTACAGCATTAGATCTGAACTACGCAGTTTGTAGAAAAAAGGCCGTTGATTGTTAACGATTTGTTTCATATTTAATAAGGCTCTAATGTTCAGAAACTTGTGCTTTTACGAAATTTTATATGGAAGGTTAATTGTTTTCTCTTGACAGAAAATTAAATTAACAGATTTTTCCAATAAAAGTAAGACTTTGTTGTCTACATTATAGAGTGTCTACGATATGGAGATTTTCTCTATCGCACTTACAGCGAGTGACTTATACAACATGTAATACATCGTCTTAAGGTAACTATGTCGGTACATCGAAGTCTTGAGCTCTAGCGACTATTGCATAATCAAAAAGTAAACTTTGCCGCCGAGAACGGCATTATAATAGCATAAAATATTAATAAGAGTTTCCAACAGTGTATGATAATAATGTCATACTTTTATCCTTTTGATAATTTCTAATTTTAAAGTCCATTTTACTTAACCTTGATGTTCATAGGCCGAACTTCACTTTGAAAAACGCGTATTAGATATAAACTCAAAATTCTATTTGATTGCATTACAATAATTTGTTATTATATAATTCAATATATTATGTACTATAACAGATTCTGCGTGAGAAACTTAGCTGCTGACGCATCGCGAGGTTACCAACAAGTTCAATCGCCATATTTTCCTTGTCGTGTACTTCCCGTTAGACTATATTTTGTTTATATAAACACGTGACATCCATATTTACTATATTCACCATATTTAAATTTCATCTTTGAATTTCTACGAATAGTAATCCTTACTTTTGCTACATAGACAACGATTCACGTCCAGCTTTCTGTATTTCATCATAATATTCTACGTGAATCGCGATAAGTGATTGCCAATCATGAATTTAGTCCAAGGACAGTCGCTAAGTCATAAAATTTAGATTTTTATTTAGAAAAAAGAAAAAGTTGCTGCCATGAAAAAAAATTGAATTTTGCATAGATTTAGCTTAAATTTGGTTCATATATGGACTACCATGGTACAAGGTTTACGTACTAATTTGAGAAAAATCGGTCAAACAGTTTAAATTTTACGACACTTTGAACTTTTAGAAACATTTCTAGAGCACAAACAAACCGGTAAAGTAGAACGTTGCAAATTGCTTCCAAAGTATTTTTATTTTATTTTCAGAACTTTTGAAATATGGAATACTCATAGCAAAAAGATATCAATAGAAAAAATAAAGCTGCCCCCATGGAAATAAAGTATATTCGGAAATATATAATTTATGTTCTACATATATTTGCGCCGAAAAATTGTATATATCGGATATATTATAGGATACATAAATGTATTGAAGTGAAAAGTATATCTGCGGTTGATCCAAAATATATAAACAATGTATAATCTGCCGAAAAATTGGTTATATTAGATATATTTTTGGATATATTTCATTTCCCATGGGGGTGCAAAGTAGAACTGTGCAAATTGCTTCCTTATTTTTTACAAGTTTTATGCTCTCTATGATCTGTGCTCTATGCTTCCTCTACTTATATTATTTTCACTCATTCAGTGATGATCATTGGCCAAAGTAGTGCTTGAAAGAAAAGAAGGAGAGATATGGAGATTCATAATAGAACAGGATGCGCAGGAGTTAGAGAAAAGAGTTAAAAGAGGCGCACGTATTAAAATAGACCAGGAAATTCAACTGTATTGGAGTAAAATTGACAAATCGTAATTCTGCAAAGAGTACACGGAAAGAAAGGCTTGGTTGAAACAACCAAGTGCTATGGTTATATATGCGCCAGACAATTAATTGGTTAGACCGACCAATTTCTTGGTTAGGCTACCAATTTCTTGGTTAGACTAACCAAGTGACTTGGTAAGCTAGCCAAGTGACTTGGTTAGACCAACCAAGAAATTGGTAGCCTAACAAATTACTTGGTTGGTCTAACCAATTAATTGTCTGGCGCATATATAACTATAGCACTTGGTAGTTCCAACCAAGCTTTTTTTCCGTGTACAAGGATAGAAAACAGAACACGGAAAAAAAAGTTTGGTTGTGGCAACTACGTTTTCGATTTGCTGTAGACAATGTCTAAAAAATTAGTTGCCTCAACCATATCGAATAGTAACCTCAACTATTCACGATTAGTTCTCGATTAGATTAGTTAGATTAACTAATCCAATCGTTGGGACTACCATTCGAATAGTTGGGACTACCATTCGAATCGTCGGTATTATCATTCGAATCGTTGGTATTACCATTTGAGTTGCTAGGGAAATAGAATAATCGATTGTTTGTGTCAACTCATTTCTTGGTTATGGCAACTAATCTTTTTTTTCCGTGAACGGGGGAGCAGAGGAATATTGGGAAAATAAGGATATAAATGGAAAAATAAATGAAACCTGGGCAAGGCTGAGGTGCGGGAATGTCCGAAAAGATATGTGGAAAGGTTACAAGGAAACAAAATGTGGAATATGTGGAATGGAGGACGAAACGGTGATGCACATTTTGGAATGTAAACGAGCGGAAAAAAAATGAAGGAAAAGTTAGTAGAGGATATTAAGAAATGGAAAGGTGGAAGGTAAGAAGAACAGAACTAGTCAATAGGATAAATAACAGTCTGAATGGGAAGCCAATTGCGGCACACGGAAAGAAATGTTTGGTTGTGGCAACTACGTTTTCGATTTGCTGTACACGATGTCTAAAAAATTAGATGCCTCAACCATATCGAATAGTAACCTCAACTATTCACGATTAGTTCTCGCGAGATCAAGTTAGGTTAACTAATCCAATCGTTGGGACTACCATTCGAATCGTCGGTATTATCATTCGAATCGTCGGTATTACCGTTCGAATCGTTGGTATTACCATTTGAGTTGTAAGATAAATAGAATAATCGATTGGTTGTGTCAACTCATTTCTTGGTTATGGCAACTAATCTTTTTTTTCCGTGCATTCTGTACTTATATGTTGCGGAATGCCAAAAGCTAGTAATGAAACCGGAAACGGAAAACTAAATGAAAAATCGTTGTTTAGTGATCTATTGTTAGTCAGATAAAGAGAGTAGGAATGTCGGGAAAATAAAATGTCTTTTGAGGTGTCCTATGTACACTGAGAGAAAATATCGTATCGCATATCGTTGATTTAACGATTTCACATGATAAAACGAATATAGGAAGACTTGCAATGTTTTATGGTTGATAGTGATGCTCTCGAGAAAGCCGAGACAAGTCGAGGCGCATGAAATCAATAAACCTCGTATTGAACAATTGAATTTCAATCTATCTCGACATGTGTGAATGCTATCGCGAAATACGAGATATTCAGATTGCATCGTCAAATGTGTCGAGATCGTGAGTGACATCACGAGAATTTAACAATATCGGTACAATACAAGATTATTTGAGAAATTCGATAATGAAGGGTAAAGAAACACAAAGACGACACTCAAAAGCCATCTCACAAGTGAAATAAAGTAAAATTATGATTTTTATTTGAATGAAAACTCGGGAAAAAAACTGTTTGCAAAGCGTGCTTCGAAAAGTCGGAGACTCAAAAAATAATATAAACGAAGAGCAACAACACGACTGCAGTGGGAGATCATGTGGAAAAGCGGATCCTCAAAATTTTGAAGAACTCAATGCGACAAACGCGAGCAACTCCTTTCAAAACCCCCAAATTCAAATAAAAATAACCTTTGATTCTTTAGCTTTATATATTGTATACATCAGCAATATAATAGACACGCAATACAATCGATTATGAGACCAACCTTGAATCAATTCTCAAGACGAGGCAAGGCGATTTTAACAAAAGGTAAATGCAATATATACGATTCGAGGAAGCATCTTGATTGAGCTCCGTCAAACGAGGAATCGAGAATTTGAACCTCGCGCAGCATCACTAATGGTTGAAGCGATGATAATATAGTTCAATAAACGATACACTGAGAAAAAAATTTTAGAAATGAACTAAATCGGCGGTTTGCCCTCGTTCAAACGAATTTCTCGTTTAGGATAACCAACACTCTAAAAACTAAGCGTGTTGCAAGTGCGTTGTTTCCTATCTTTTACATTATGACGAGTTTTTACACACTTACAGGTGTGTTCCTTTCAGATATCATTTATCATGTGAATGCTAACACGCTTGAAAGTGTGTAAAAACGCGTCACAATGTAAAAGATAGGAAACAACACACTTGCAACACGCTTGGTTTTTAGAGTGAAATGATTAGTTTCTTCAATAATTATTTGATTCCGTTGACTAAAATATATTTACGGTAACCAAAATATTTGTTATACCAACTACAAATTCATTTGAACGAGGGTGAACGCCGATTTACTTCATTGTAACATTTTTTTTCTCAGTGTACTTGCAAAGTTACTGGAAACAAACGTTGAAATCGTACACGGAGAAAAAAAAGTAGTTGGACAAACCAATAAATGGGTTCTGAGAACCACTCAAAAGAGTTCATATAGCGATGATCGAAAGATGGCGGCATAGCGACAGGTCGTGTGAAATTGAGCTCCGGTACTTTCAGTTATGAGTTCATATAGCGTCACTAATCAGTGGGTTATGACAACTAGTCATTGGTTATATGAACCGCTGTGGTTGGTTATAGAAACTCGCTGTTGGTTGCGCCACCTATTGTATTGGTGAAAACAGCACTGCGATTGGTTACAGGAACGAGTTAGTTGCTGCAACTATTCACCGGTGCAGCATATGCTGGAGATGGTTCTCCCAACTACTTTTTTCTTTCAGTGTATATGCAACAAAACGGCATATTTAAAACTGCTAGAAAACTTCCGCGCGCTGCACGTGCGAGTAGAGTGCGTGTGTCGGTGAAGCGATCTTATTTAATACATATCTCTCTATATTATAAAAAGATCTCGCCGCCACCGCCGCCGCCGCCGTGTCAAGAATCGAGGGACTTAGAATAATTCGGGCTCAGGGCTTGGCGGAGCGGGGGTGGCACCCCTTGGGGGGGGGGGGGGGGCACCCTTCGGGGGGGGGGGGGGGGGGCACCCTTCGGAGGTGGCACCCTTGGGTGGGGGGCAACTGCGAGCGCGCGCTGCGCGCGAGCCACAATAAAATCCTAGTAATATATATAATCAGGATTCCCAAAAATTAAGAGATCTAACCAATTTTTCCAATAATTCCAAATCTTATCGAATCGGAAACTCTTTGTAGATTTGACTCAAATTGATTACCAATTGTCCTTTAACATTCTTTCAATTGTAAATTAGTATTTAGCTTGATAACATCAAATTTCCGGGGTCTGGAGCATTTCCAGACTTTAGAAGAAAATATAAAGTCCCATCATTTTACCCTTTACATTTTTAGAAAAGCAGTACGACCTCTTTGCTCAATGAAATAAATACAGGATTTCCAATTCTGGAAACCTGGCATGGATTTTGCTAAAAGTAACAGTGAACAAAGAGGTCTGATTTACTTGACTACAGAATTTCAATTCTTCCCGATATCTTCGCTTATCATCTTATTCACGATTGTTCTGTTGATCCGCATGTAGTGACTCCGCATACGCCTCGTTTTGTTGCTGCCATAGAGACTACGTAGCACTTTGTTGTGCAACATCTTAAGTCTAGTTTAATATTCGCAATTAACACATAATCCGGAAACCCCGAAACATTGTAAATTGTCAACCAACTTGGGAATTCAAACCTCGCGCGTCCGGTATGCTTGACAAAACTGTCAGAATTGCAACTGTCAAACGTGTTAAACTCGAACTCGGTCTCGGTCTCGAACTGATCCCACGCCAATTTGGACCAATCACAACGCGAATAACACGATGACAATGGACCAATTCGCACTTCGATAAAATTTCGCAACATACTATTTAGAGAAGGAGATTATCATTTTGATGATTGTTACTATAATTATTTTTGCTATAACCATAAATTGGAGACTTTCCTCCTGGGAATTATAGTTGAAAATTAGATTATCGTCGGACTAACTATATTTTTTATTAAAGTACTATATTGTTTTCTCAGTATACCTGCTAAGTTTAAGTATAGATTTAAGTGAATAGTGTAAGTGTTAAATATTAAAAATGGGATTTTTATAACATACTCTATGGGTACTATTCATGTATGGGAAGGGAAATTGTAAACCCTCAACAGAGTATACATGGAACAAACGACTACTATTATTTTCACTCATTAGGGAAATTTTCCTGTTGCGCTCAATTTTATATAGCCTACACTAGTATACACAGAACCCAAGAACAATTGATAAAGGGGCCAAAAATTGGTAAAATGATAAAGATAAAAAAAAAATTCAAAAGTTATATGGCTGGATAGAAAATGCCTCAAAAGATAAATCAAAACGCGATTTAAAAAAAAGTTCTGCCACGAGAATTAAAACTGCCTTCATGTCATAACTATTTTAATACTGATAAAAATCTTCGGTTCAAGAGTCAATATCCATCCTTGACACTTATCCGTCATTTAGTAAATTGACATCCAAGACTGCATTTTAAGATTGAGATAATTGTGAAGGAATTCCAACTACTACACGCAAAGTCTACTGGGCCCACTTACTGACAGCAGAAGCTCAGCAGATGATGTATATTCATTCGTGTCAAAAAGGCAACGGCTTTTCCCAACGGTTTTAGTTATCAAAGCACTGAGCATACTCGAGTGGTTAATAATGAACGTGGCAAATGTCTCTTTTCTCGAGGGACATCCAATCATGTCACACACGAACGTAAAAGAAAAGACAAAAATATATTTACAAACTAGCCATCAGGGAAAGCCCCAAGTGTTTGGTGCCCACGCTCGTAATCGGCATTAAAATAAATGACGTTTCATGGCGAGACACGGATGGGTCAGAAGGCTTCAATTACAATTTCAAAGCGAAATCCGTCTCGCTTTTTAAAACAACGCGTCGAATGATAAAACTAGTCGTGACAAACGCTCCAAGAGCTTCATGAGCGGGTTATGAGTCGAATAAATACTTCCAATTGTGGACACTATACTCTCACATCGTCCTGAGTCAGTGGTGCTCAAGATCCAATTTAACAAACAAGCAAAACAATTCTCGCATTGCGGACACTCACTTTCCACGTAATCCTGTTATACTTAAATCCTTTCGTGACGGCAAAGTATCATCGCTGCATTTCGCTCTATACGCTTCTCACGCAATATTCGAACAAAGTTTTTAATCGATTGGACATCGATGTGCCAACCCGTATGTCACACGTACTATGTACTGCTATATTGTACATTTAAAATATACAGCGATAACAATGTAGCTAATGTCAATATGAGAACTTCCAGTATTTATAACGTTGTGGTCGGATGAGTCACGTTGTTCTGGTCACGCAACGCTGGACAATGCCAAGTATGCCATTTGTCGACATTTAGTGTTTTTTTATTTCCTTCCTCATAGAGTAAAAATGTATTGTAATGAAAAAAAAAAATCTGGAATTTTAGTTCAAGATACTTTTACAAGTGCTTTTGGTAATTTTTTAGTTTAACAAATGATTATCCTTATTTGGAGATAAACGTAAAACTTACGGGCAATATTTTTGTACTTTTAGGAAAAAATACAAAGATTTTCATTTAGGTTTTACTGTGTCAGGAAATAGTGTGTAAGGCCCCATTTTTTTTTTTTTTTTGCTTAAGGAGGCAAAAAAAAATAATTATTTCGCCTATAAGGATAGGCGAAATAATTTTTTTTAATTCTTGAAAAAGACAAAAGTTACTTAAACAATAATAATATGGTCCTTTATTTGCAAAGCTGAAAATCGATCAAATTTTTTCTCGAAAATAAAAAATAAAAGTGTTTGTAAAAATTTGTGAATTAAAACTTTGCGTTGAAATTTTTTTTAAATTGTTTTAGTTTTTTATAAGAACGCGATGTGCCTGACTTATTTATTTTATAGTTGAATCTCGGGATTGTTTGAACGTGGATCGATTCACCGTGGTGAACGACAAGTCGCGTGAGATCCGAGTCATATACTCGAAATTTACGAGCTTCGTGCTACTATGACTTTAGATGCATCAGTCTGACTAATGGACTCTGTCTCTGTATCATCGTCGATTCCGATAACAGCGTAAATTGCGAAGCTACGACAGAATCGTTTATGTAGAGTAGCCGTAATTTGTGAGTCGATAGTCGCTGTATATTATTCCGTGATTAACGATGTAGTGAACACATGTCGACGAAGCGAGTTCTGAGCGAAAAAATAAGTGTTATAAATTGGGCAGTTTCTTGTGTGTCGTTTATACATACGTACGACCTTCTCCTCCAACTTCGTTCTACACTTGAACTTAAGCCTTCCACCAAATAAATAATCATTTTCGGTGGTGAAAAATCGATCGATGGATCGGCTCGTTGATTTAACTTCGACGAACCGAGACAAATTGTGTTTACCCAGGTATATAAGCCTGTAACATTTGCGGCGCGCTGAGTAGAGCATATCAACTGCTGGCCAGCTATCAATTCTGGGTCACGCAACACTGATAGGAAAACAGACAGAAATCGAGGGGCAGACGTCGAACGTAAAACATGCCGAGGTTACACCCTTTTACAAATACCTACACAATTTCTGTTATTGCGTTTGGTTACTCTGTCTACATAAAAAAAAAACACAAAGGCGTATTGTAACAAAATTCTACATGAAAAAAATTATAAGAAACTGAATACGTTGCTGTCAAGTGCTTTAATTTAATTACAATTAACACCAAATTATTCTTAATTTACAACGATAAATACTAAATTTGACAAACATATAAGTATAATCATAATTATAGTATCCCAAAAAATCTCTCTATGTATAAACTAGGGGTTATTATGGCTCGCGACTCACATTGCCATTTTTCTTATTGGTCTGATAAAGGACTTAGAAAGATCCTGGTTTCGGGGGACTTTGGGGACTTAGAAAAACTATATATAAGTGACTTGGAAAATTATGGGAGCCCTAGGAGGACTTAGAAAATTCCGGGCTTCAAGGGCCCTTGGAAGACTTAGAAAAATCCAAGCTTCGGAGGCCTTTGGGGACTTAGAAAAATCCGAGCCAGATAGACCGTACATGGGGGGGCATTCGATATGGAACGCCCTATATATGGCCCAATTCTTGACACAGTGGCGCCAGCAGCGACGGCGGCGAGATCTTTTTGCTTCTTCATAGAGGAAGCTCTTTATTTTGGTGCGAAATTTTTTTTTCGTCTTTTTCATGTCAGAACCCTCAAAATGGTCTAAACGTTTCGAAAAGTGATTTAGAAAAAATGTATGGATGGATGTGCGTGTCTGTGTGTGTATGCGTGGCCATCACTCAAAATTCAAACTTACATATCTCAATAACTGCTTTAATAATCGGACTGAAATTTAGCAAACATATGAAGCAAGTCGACACCTTTGTTTGGGATGCAATCATATCTCGGAAAGTCATGCCGAAAAAAAAGACGGCGTAAGCTGTATTGACTTGAGTCGAGACTTAAGATGTAGCTTAATACAATACTAAGATTAAACTTCGTTCCGAATTTGATTCGGTGCTTAAGCTCAATCTTAAGTTCGATTTCGATCCTGAACTTGATTTTGGACTTGAGATCAAACTTAGGTCTGATCTCAAGTTCTAACTTAAGTCTGAACTCAAGTTCGAACATTCGTCTAAATTACAGTTCAGTCAAGTACGGACTTACGTCTAAACTTGAATTCAAAAATCAAAAGACGAATAGAAAAAAATTACATCTTTTACTACCTCTTGGTTAAAAACACCACAAAAAGATTTTTCCGTGCTACGATAGGATAGAGTGAATTCTCTAAAGTATCTTGACATATAGCGAAGAAAAGATGGGAAGAAAGTTAAACGTGAAGCGTGAAAATGCCCAATGTTGGACCATCTCCTAAAAGACCGCAAGAGTCCGAAAAACCCGACAAAAGCCAAACGTACCAATCGATATCAAGTTCGAACTCAAGTTTAATCTCAAGGATTTGAGATCGAACTTAAGATCGAACTTAAGGCCGAATTTGAGATCGAACTCTAGGTAGAATTTGAGATTGATCTTAAGATTGATGGCAAAAGTGCGACCTCAAGATCGATCTTAAATTCGCACTTAAGTGCAAACGAGCTGTGCCGGGTTTTGTTTCTTCGTGGTTATGATTTTCGGCCATGTGACATTCGGCGATAGGAATACATACCCTTTGTTTGTGGTAATTTTTTAAAAAATTCAAAAACATGTTCAAATTTTATTTGATTTTGCAGTTTTTGAAAAATGTCTGTACGCTCTCTAACGTCCCCAAGTTTTGAGCTAATGAGCTAAATAATTTGTTATGAATAAAACTACCCAGATACACCGAAAGAAAGGGTTGGTTGGAACAACCAAGTGCCTTGGCTATATATGCGCCAGACAATTAATTGGTTAGACCAACCAAGTTATTTGTTAGGCTACCAATTTCTTGGTTGGACTAACCAAGTCACTTGGTAAGTGACCAATTAATTGTCTGGCGCATATATAACCAAGGCACTTGGTTGTTCCAACCAAGCCTTTTTTTCCGTGTAGAATAACGTGCCGCCCGGCGTGACG